>JANAVB010025598.1:4093543-4128543 GCA_029216955.1 Iris pallida | reverse complement strand
AGTGTTCATCGAACGCTTCCGACAGGCCTGCTTCAGACTGCCCCCGGGCATGCCAGAACATGCACTTCTCTCCTCCTGCAGCATGAACATGCTGCCTGCAGTCAAACTCTGGCTTAACTCTACTCCTCCTCCCGACTGGAGTTCTTTGATCATTGAAGCAAAAGCTGCAGAGAAGAAGGCGGCCAATGCTCGCCTTCTGGGAGTCAGTTTCCCTGCCTTTGAGGACAAGGAAACGGCCTGCAGCCAACAACCCCGGATGAGAGACAATACTCCCTTTCGACGTGCTCCAATTATGTTATCGAGTATAATGCACTCATCATGGGACTCCAACTGGCGCAACAGCTGGGGTGAATCATCTGGAAGCCTACGACGACTCAAAACTCGTCGTAAACCAGATCAGAGGGCAATACGAGGTTTGCCACGAAGATCTGATCCCTTACCATGAAGTTGCATTGAACATCATTTAAACCTTCACCGGGTTCTTCGTCGAACACATACCTCGTCTACAAAACCTAGAGGCTGATGCTCTGGCCGGCCTCGCAGCCTAATTAGCGGTACCCCTCGGAACTCAATACTACTACGTCACGGTAGTGGGTCGAGACCTGGTCTGCCCTAAAAATAACCTGTGCTCACAAGTGGCCCATGCCATGTCAACGAGTGCTGGTATTAACGTCCGAGACTGGAGATTCCCATTCATCGACTTTGCTGTCAACAGAATTCTCCCAGAGGACCCGAAAGAAGCGTCTCAGTCAGGAGACGCTCTCTTCGATTCTACTACGATACGGCTACTAAGATGTTGTACCGATGCTCCTACGATGGACTTCTCTTCGATGTTTGTCCAACGAAGAAGCAGCCGAAGCCCTTCTAGAAGCTCACGATGGAACCTGCGGGGCCCATCAACCTGGTCCTAAGTTGTAGGACCGACTGCGACGCATGGGCTACTACTGGCCAACCATGGCCGCTGACGCTATCGAATATGCTAAGAAGTGCCATGCGTGCCAGCTTCACGCGGACTTCATTCATACACCTTCAGAACCACTACATCCTACAGTCGCCTCCTGGCCCTTCGAAGCTTAGGGCATGGACATTGTGGGACTGATCACCCCTCCTTCATCGAGAGGACACTGCTTCATCCTAGCAATCACCGACTACTTCTCCAAATGGGCGGAAGCAGTTCCGCTGGCAGAAGTAAAAAGCTCCAGGGTCATCAGCTTCATCAAGCACCACGTCATCTACCGTTTCGGAGTACCCCAGGATCATCCACGACAATGGTCCTCAGTTCATTAGCTATGTTTTCAGCAGATTCTGTGACAAGAATCGTATTCAAAACGTGGCATCAACCGCCTATAATTCGGCAGCAAACGGATTAGCCGAGGCGTTCAACAAAACTATCGACAGGCTACTCAAAAAGGTAGTGTCATCTAACAAACACGATTGGGATGAAAATCTCGGAATGCCTTTGGGCCTACCGCACAACGGTACGGACTCCGACAGGCAACACACCATTCTCCTTGGTCTATGGGAGCGAAGCGGTACTGCCTCTCGAGATCCAGATACCCTCACTCCCGTAGCAATCACAAACCAACTCACAGAAGAGGACAATCAACGTCGTCGTCTGCGGGAACTGGAGGCACTTGACGAAAAGCGTCTTCTAGCTCAACAACGCATAGAACTCTACCAAGCCCGTATATCACAGGCTTTCAACAAGAAGGTCAAGCAGAGGACTTTCCAAGTTGGCAACCTGGTTCTGGCAGTCAGGAGGCCGATGGTGTTGACTCACAAGACACCAGGAAAGTTCGAGCCCAAATGGAAGTACCTTTCATCATAGAGACGGTATACTCAAACGGTGCTTACTGCCTCGCCAAATCCAATGGGGACTTGTTCATGATGCCATCAACGGCAAGTTCCTAAAGAAGTACTACTCTTGACATCTTTCAGACATGTGCTTCCACCCGGGGATCTGTGGACCCAATCATCAGGACTCACAGACAATTCCCTTTCACAAACATACGCTTTCGGAACCCAGCTGTTCCGTAGCATCCTCCAGTAGAAGGACAACCACGTCTACATCACCTCTGAGTTGTCCCCCAACACCCTACAAAGCAGAATCTTACATCCCATAAGACTATGCTACCCACCATGTTTACCACGTCCACATTACCTCTGAGTAAACATCCCGTACAGACAACCCTTGCGTTGTCGTACATTGATCGCAGAACTTCATGTCCACATTACCTCTGAGTAGTTCCGCGTATCCCCCAGAATCATTCCTACCACGTCTATAACACCTCTGAGTAGGGAGATTCCACCACTTGAATCCCATATTTGCCATGTCCACATCACCTCTGAGCAAACATGAGGGTTCCCTCAAACTTATTATTGTACCTAAAAACCAAGGTGCGCAAAAGATAATAGGTCCACACAAATAATCAAGTTCATGACAGCAAAAATGAACACACCACAAAAAACTTTATATTCTTTATTTTTAAATAGAGAGTAAAAGTTTACATCTCCAGCAAGAGTTGCAAAAATACAAAATAGAAGAGACCACAATCCCTAAACATCCCCAGGGTTGGCTGAAAGCTCTTCAATCCGACGCCTCAAGTCCGCCGCTCGAGTCTCCACAATCGCAGGACTCGACGTTCAGCTTCTTGACGCATCGCTTCAATAGCCTCAGGAGAAGTATCGTTCTCATGCTTTCATCCAGCTGCTGCCGCTGCTGAGCCAGGTAAGAGCCCGGTGAGTGAAATCTGCTTCCTCCTTCTTGAATGCTACGTGTTCAGCCTGGACACGTTCGGCATCTAATAGGAGTCGGGCCCGCTGGTCCTCAAGGCGGCGGATCTGGGCGTCAATCTCCGTGATATTAGCATCCAACGTAGCTCGCGCCTCCACTGTCTCCCGTGTAGACTGAGACAACCGCTCTACTGCAGCTTCAGTCTCAGCCACTTCACGTTCCCAGACACTCACAGTGGCCTGGTAAGAAGACTCAATCTCGGCGATCAGCTTCTCCTTCTCCGTATCTATCAGGACGGAGAGGTCATTTCGCTGGATGCGCTGTAATTCGGAAAGCCGCTGGTCCAACTCAGCCACCGAGGCTTCCAAAATGATGGCCATATGATCGTGGCCCTGGTGAAGACGGATCAGGTTGATATGTGGCAGTGCCAGAGTTCTTGCGTCGTAAAGCTCCGTTGGCGTCCATCACTGCCGATACCCTCCTCTGTAATATTTTATACACTGCTTCGATGAATTTCACGTATTCATCTGCATTCGCCAGCACCTGCGGCGTCATGGCAGGAGTCGGAGAGCTGCTCTAGTTAGCGGACCGAAAGAAGATCTGCCGACCTCAACCTGCGAGGCTGGAACCTCGGCATCAACAGGGGCTTGACTACTAGCCCGAGGAGCCACAAGAACAGAAGAAGCCGAAACAGGCGTCAAAATAGTACCCAAGTGGAAGGAGCAACAGAGGGTTCCATCAAACCCTTATCCTTCCTAAACTCGAAAGAACCACCGACGTGAGTGGCCACCTCTTCAGCCCCCAACGTGCTATCAACAGCCAGTACCTCCTGGCAGAACGGGAGATCAACACTTATCTCCTGACCCGCCCCAGGAGTCAGGATCGGCAGACGAGTCTCAGTCTCTTCATCAAATCCCTTTACAGGGACAGGATCTGTCGCTACCTCTGATCGGTAGCCAACTCAGCTTTGCTGCTGAGTCTGGGGTAGGGCTCGACAATGATGCAGCCGACCTCCCTCATCATAACAAGGAGGGAATCAACCCTCCTCTGTTCCAATCACATATGTTGCCCCCGCAACAGTCTTTTGTAACTATGGAGCAATGTCATCTGAAGACGACGAACTCCACTCCACTTCATCATCACGAAGCCCCGTATCCGCTGGACCCTCAACGTCCAAGGCCTCCACGGCAGCTGGCACCATCCCGGAAGTTGCTGCAACCTCTGCATCTCTTTCAACAAAGTCTGGAGATACTGAAACCTCTGCAGGAACATCTCCAAGACTCTCCTCTATTGGAGACATTACCATCGGAGGGATGCGCTCGTCAGAAGAGCTTGCCACCTCCTTCGATTTACTGACACGGTTTCGAAACATGGGTCCTTTTCTTCGGTGATCCCTACAAGAAAAAAGCACAAGTCACCAAAATGACAAGATGAGCCAAAATTACGGAGGACTTACCTCAGCAAGAGCTGATTCCACTGGTGTTACAGACGGTATTCCCGTAGCCTTTGGAGTCGTGGCTTTTCTCGGCCTTTTTGATACAGATGAACCAGCTTCTGCGTCGGCCCGTCTCTTCCAACAGGGATCTCTCACTGATGCTGCAGCAGCAGCCCAATATCCCGCCAATTCCGGTGGACGATATGACCGAGCCACTATCAACATATTCGCCGTAGCCTCCAGCTGAGTTCCAATGATGAAACTAGTCTCTCTATCATAACCGGGAGACGTAGTATTCATTGTGCAATATAGCTTAGCTGCCGAATACAGGATCTGTGGCCGAGGGTTGCGAACGGGCGTGGTAAACTGAACACCAGTGTACCCGGCATTGTAATATTGCCAGCCCCGGGCTCCATCCAGCAAACTCCGATGAACCCCAGACTGTTACTGGGATTCCGTAGCATTAGCTGGGTATAGCCAAACTGGCAAGCAAACCGCTGGGCAGATACGGCTCCAGATAACACCTATTTTGGTTCTGATAGACCAAGTGAGAAGGCTGAATACTTTGCAACCAACGAAAACCCCATTTCGGCAGAGTAATCGCATCTTCACCTGAGTCAACTAAATCTTGGTCAGCCTCAAAATCTTTGAAGATGGGGCCAACCTTACAATCTCCCACCCTGAAGGTAGGACAAAACTCTCCTACAAACGGGGACGCCAGTGTGTGACCACTTCCTCTTGTAGAAGGCGGATAAAGGCATCACCTTCAACATGATCCTCCTCCGGACCTGGACTCATCACGTTCGATGATGCAGAATCAACCATCCCATAAGATAATGGAACGATAGTTCGGCTTGGGAAAGTTGTCATTTCTACCTCTCATATCACATCATCAGCAAAGGTCCTCAAACCCTGCAACAGGTTACACCATCGCGGGGAGGAGAGCTAGAGGACGACCAAAGACCAATTTTACGACGGGCAAAATGAGGTTCCGGTGTACCCTCTCCACAGCACCAGATCCGCAAACACATAATCCCGGAGCCATATCATCAAGTATGCCGTTAATACCGCCTTAGATGACATCCGGTGCACAGTGCCAGAGGCAGCTATACACATTCTCGCTACTCTTTGGAACGAGGGGTCCTCTCGTCCAGTCGGCTTATTTCAGAAGTCACTTCCGCGGGTTTCAGCCCTTGCGGAGTCGTAAACCAGATCCTTGAGGAATCTACCAAATCCTGCTTGAAGACGTAATCCCTCCAAGCAGTCATATGAGGTGGGTCTTGCCTTTGTCCTTCCGGTGCATCAGATAATGATGGCTTGCCACCTCTTTGAAAACAGCCATCATCTTCGGGTCCTTATTTTCCAGAACCTGGATCTCTTCATTTGAGGGAAATATTCCTCGTACGGTTCTGAGCCCCAAGGAAGCTTGGATACTTCGTACATCTCATGAAGAGCCAACCCCAACTCCCCACCGGAGTAAAGAAGGTGCCAGTCTGGGCATTGAGCAATTCAAGAGTGCAAGGAACATAGGCTTATTGAGATCCACGCCAGCCTGTATGGCACGGATAGCGGCTGTCAGCCCAATCTCCTTAAGCTCGGCCTTGAACTTCGAAAGCACCAAATGGTCAACTCGTCCCACTTAAGCATGTGATGACACCAACCTTCAACCCTAAAGCCACCTTTCGGATACATGACCCTCGATGTCAGTATCCGACTTACGAAGGTTGAGGCACTGAAGGCAAAAGTGTCATTAGGGACTCACTGTAGAGGCTCCCAGGACGCAAAGTTCGGCAACTAAACGAGGGACCGGTTCATGAAGCAGCCAGGGTATCCCTCTGATTCGAGGTAGCATCAATCGAAAGAGAACCCCCAGGGCCCTCCTTGAGAATGAGTAAGCTCCCAGGGCATCCTTCTCTTCGAAGCTAAACGATAGAAGGTCGTCAGCGGCAACTGGCGGTCAAGTTGTCGTATGTACAGCACCATGCCTTTTGCAGAGAAGAACCAGTCTTCTTTGACCTTCAGTATCTTCGCCTCAGTGGAGATCAGGCGGTCACCAACAAAAATACAGGTTTTAAGAAGGTCACATCCTCGGATTCAGCAGATTTCAGTTTTCTCTCCATCATACTCTAGGAAAATCGGCAACTGGTTCTGGATCTGCAGCACTCTCTCCGAGGTTGATCCTTTAAGATAGTATCCTTGGCAGGGTTATAACGCCTCGTCAAAATCAACTCCCATTTGACAAAGGGAAGCATCCAGAAGGACCTCATTCAGCAAAGAAATCGTCATTACACCGGCACAACAAAAATCAAAAGTCAGGCAAAAAGACAAAGTGTGTCAAAGCAACGTGGCGCATCATCAGGGTGTAAACCCATACGCCTCAGTAAAGGCTTTGGCGCATCATCAGGGTGTGAACCCATGCGCGTCAGCAGAAAGGCTTCGGCGCATCATCAGGGTATGAACCCATACGCGTCAGCAGAGGCTTCGGCGCATCATCAGGGTGTAAACCCATGCGCGTCAGCAGTTAAACCTCGGTACATAATAAAGGCCTAAACCTATGCACGTCGGCGGCTAAAAACCTCGGCGCATCATCAGGACAGAAGTCCATGTGCGTCGGCAACGGAGAGTTAGGCACACCAACTCAGCTGCATGATCCAAGGTTCGTTTGAACAAAGAAAATAGTGGAGGAGATGACACCCACCCGTCACCGCGGGTCGAACGTAGGCTGGAGTCACAATGGTGACAGAGCATCCTCTTCGGCAAACTCCGCCGGCTCCTTTTCCTTGCCAGTACGCCACGAGGAGTCTTGGGAGCCATTGCTTGAGAGAAGAAAACTAGGGTTTTTTTGTGAAAAAGAACTCTAAAAAGCAAAAGCAAAGGAGAAGAAGAACTCTTCTCTCCATCTCTCGCTATTTATAGGCTTGGTCGCACGCGTGAACCGATGAAGTGTGACCTCAGCCGTCGCCTCGGGTTCTGTGAAGAGATAACAGCAAATAAAACCAAAAACATCATTATAATCTTTCTTGGTTATCGAGGCGTCATCATTTGTATTAACTGAGCGGAGCATGCGCCCATCACTGATGCGCGGAGTATCTATGCGCCCCGACAGTCATGCGCTCCGATCGCCATGCTTCTTATTCAAAGTATTCCAAAACTTGTCCAAAAGTTTTGAAAACTTTGAAGGGGTCTTGTAGAAGCATGAATTTCAGGACCAGAAATCCTATGCGCCAGACACTACATGCGCTAGAGCTCGGACAGAGTACTTCACAGTAAAAACATCGAATATAGACATCGAAAATGGACTTTTTATTACAAAATAAAAGTCTATTACATGTCTAAGAAAAGATTGTACAAAAAGAATTTCTACAAAGAAAAGATCCTAAGTCACAGCCAGCAGCCATCATGCGCCCTCAAATAGGCGCAGCAATCACCATGCGCCCTCAGCAGGGCATCCTTTTCAGCAGCTCAGTTATGTGCATCCCAGTTATGTGCATCCCTTCAGCAGCCCAGTTATGTGTCGCTCTTCCAGCCAGGCTCACCGCCGTTAAAATGCTTTGACTAATGAAGCATTTATTGAACAGAACGAGGGTGGCAATCAACCCTCTAGCGAGGAAGAGAAGAGCACCGCAAGCCAACCTGTGGCTAGGGAGGCTTCGAAAGAGCCTCCAAAGGCCAAGAAAACTGTATCAAAATTGCGGCTAAAGGAGAAGCTTTCAACACAACCAGAGTGGACGACACCCACTTTGAAGGAAGAAAGAGCCCCCAAAGCCGTAGCACCCGCCATTCCGATCTGCGGCTCTTCCTGTACAATGAAGACGAGGCTCGAGCATCCCTATCTTTGGATGCAACAGGCACCTTCTGCCTGCCTCGAAGCCTCGACTCGACTTTTGATGTAACAGTCACCTTCAAGTGCATCAATGAAGACA
Source organism: Iris pallida (assembly GCA_029216955.1). Lineage (NCBI taxonomy): Eukaryota > Viridiplantae > Streptophyta > Magnoliopsida > Asparagales > Iridaceae > Iris > Iris pallida. The sequence goes on along the minus strand of JANAVB010025598.1, from coordinate 4,120,451 downwards.
TTACGTCGCATCTTTACCCTCGAGAGCATTGCGCAACAGAATGCATCCGAGTAAACAAGTTCATGTTAGAAGAACATGAGAGAACGAGAAACAAACTCTCTCCATGCCACTATTTATAGGCCGGACAAATCGAACCCATGCGCCAAGTGGATGGCTCTCTGAATTTCGTGCAATGAATTTCTATTAAATGATGAACCGGACGCTTCGAATTCAGCTAAGTCAAAACAGCTATTTAAAGCACTCGAAGATCGTAACAGTCCACCATTAAGACATGTCATGAAGCAGATGCGCGGCCAGACCGCGCATCACACGGACGCGCCCTTCAACATCAAGCGCATCATACAGACGCGTCCTTCAGTACCAAGCACATCACAGGGATGCGCCCCCATGCGTCCCCATATGTCTAGTGGAACGCCAACCGACGCGTCCAATCAGCTGTCCATCGAATGTCACAAATATTAAATGCCGAACTGACAGAGTTGGCAGCACGCCTCCTGAAGTCTGAACAGTTCAGAAGACGAAGCGTCGCCAACGTCAGCATCATCATTACTTTCCTCCGGCGGCTACTGTCACGTGGCCACCCAACCACTCGCATGCGCCTCTGCAGCCATGCGCCTAAATCTGCATGCGTCAAAAGCCGTGTGTCTCAGACTTTTCACTGATCCTAAAGACAGAAGGAAAGTCACTATTAAAGCTCTGCATGCGCCTCAAAAGCCATACGCCCCAGACTTCTCTCTGATCCCGAAAGACCGGAGTAAAGTCATTACTGAAGCCTCGCGTGTGCCTCAAAAGCCATGCGTCCCGAATGGTTCATGACTCCTAAAAGGTTACGTGCCAAAGCCTCCTCATGCGCCCAATCCTAGGCATCCTACCAGATCATTCCCCACCAAATCAGAGATCTCTGAGCCATGTCGATGACATGTGTCCTTTGACTCGACTCACCCAAGATCTCAGCAACAGAAAGATCTTCTCCTCTGCTACGTGCCGGTCCACAACAGCAGCATAAAGAATTCAACCCCTCGATCAGGGCATATCATTCATGCCCTCCATCAGCAATCAACACGTGGCGTCCCCGCGTACAGGCGCATCCTATGCACGCATGAGCAGCCAGCCTACAAACTATAAATAGAGGATCATTTCCTTCTTCCACACCTACCTACACACGGACAGAACATACAACGAACGAACATACCACTAGAGAGGCAGATACAGACACTCAATGTCTTCCTCCTCTCAGCAAGCTCCAGCTCCCAGAGCAATCCAAGTCTTCAGAGAACCGATAACCGTCGTTAGATCGTCTACGGGTCAACGTATTACCACTCACTCTCATCACAAGGGACCCAGATAAACAAAAGTGTACTCCTAGGACTACATCTAAGTCCTATATTAACACTGTTCTGTTTGTATTAAAATTTGCAATCAAAGAATTTTAATGGAAAACAAAAACCTGTAATTTTATGTTGGATTCCATGATGCTGCCTCGATGCGCCATGCATGCCTCACACCAGGTCGCTGAGGTGTGCACCTCAATGAGCGTCGCACCTTGCTTCATTGACAGGTGCCTTGATTGTGCCTCATGCCTGTGTCAGGTGCTTCGATGCACCATTGTTAACAGAGGTTTCTCCAAAAAACTTATAAAATGACCTCAGAAAGTAACCTGTTAATATCAGATCTGTACTAGAACTTGAAAGGTCTGCATTCTGCCCGGCCTGGATGATGTGCGTGTTGTATATATCAGAAAAGTCAAGTTCCGTTACCTTATTATTCATTCATAATGGTCAAATTATCAACCTATTAATTCCTATTTACCACCATTCAACACCATTCAAAGCTCCCTTTTTATGACCCTTAATGGCTCATTAAATCTTTTAGTACCATGGATTGGCTCATGGCTCTATATATTACATTCTTTCTTCTCTTTCAAAGGGTACAAAAATATATACAAGAAAAAAGATCAAAATGATCATATTTTCCTCTTTCATTACCCTCAGAAAACTATCATTCTTCTCATATCATCAAATTGTTTCTCCTTCAATTTTCTGGACAAAAGCTAAGTTCGGGTCGTTCTTCTGAAACTGTGTGCGGTGATGGGAAGCCGATAGAAGAGGTTTTACCACTAGGAGAATTCGAGAGGATGTCTGCACATAGACCTCGAATATTCTCTTAGGGCAATGTTTCGTGCATACTTTCCCGTAGACCGGTATTTCTAACCCTTTTTTTATTTGCTACTCTATTTTTAAGATGATAAAGGTAATTCTCCAACAATCTAAGAGAATATTTTTGTATAACTCTTTTTCTTCTTTTTCTACAAATTTTATTAATTCTGTTGCATTTCCTTATGAGATATTCAAATACTAGTAGTATGAAATTTCCAGATCAAGAACTTGGCTTTTTCGTGCTATTTGAAACTTTATATATTGTTGGTCACACTCATGTGTAGAACTTGGCTTTTTTCATGCTACTTGTTATTTTCTAGGCGACTCAACTATAAGACTAAGTGAGTATTTAGCATTTCTGTTGTGAATGAGAATATATATATAGTGATTGAATATATACCTATAATTAACAAGTTTATGAATTTTTTTCATGGTTCTTTCTTGGGAACACACACCCATAACCTTTTCCTTTATAACTTCTGGTATCTTGTGAATTGTATTTTCACTTTGTTATCACTTAATTTCTCATGATGAAGCTTCTAGTTCTGTATCAGGATAGCTTCCGATTCTAAACCGAACTTCTTGTTAAATCTGAACCAACAAGAGCTTTAACTTTATTCTGCTTTGATTTGGCATTCAACTTACCCTTCCGATCTTCTTTAGCGTCTCCATAGTATAGAAATGGCAGTCCTGCTCTATAATTAGTAATATGTGTCTCATGCTTTTCAATATCGACATGTTCTAATCACTTCATCATCTACACATTTGTATATATTACTTTACTGAGATATAGAAATATATTGTGTATACCATGGACTAATCATTTACTTATTTGTTGAAAAGGAGGTTGTCTTATTAATGTACAGAATTTCAAAGAAATCAGTATATAAAAAAATAGAAAGAAGCATCTATCAAGCTAATTATTGGAATCTGAGAATCGAATAATTTTGAGAACCTTTAATATGACCGAACATATTTTCATGGTTACTTAATGTTCCATTAAGTATTTCAAAAGCTAGGTAGGTACTCAAAAAGTACTTCTCTAAGTGGAGGAATCAAAGAAATGAATTAGGAATAGATTTTTATCCAACCATGTGATTATGATAAAAGTTTGGACTGTAATGAAGTTATCATTTGCTTTGTCATGTTACTGTGTTAGTATTTTCTTATGCTTACTGTTGGAAGTCTTGTGTCCCATACAATTTTATTACAATCAGGGCACAATTTTCGATGGAAAACTTAGAAAATGAAACAATTTTAAAAACAACGTTTCAACGCAACACTTCAAGGAAGTTGCGTAACAGAGATCCTTAGAGGATTATGAGTTACGATAATCTAAAAAGATTTCGCAACAGTAGCAAATACAGCAGTACTTCTAAACAGAAGGTACTAATCGAAATGCTAAAAGCAGCAGCGAAAATGACAGGCGATAGATGGAAGGTGGTGGCCTGCCGGGGTGTCAAGAACACCAGTGCTCAAAACTAGATCCGCCCACGGTCAGCTTCTAGGAACCAACAAGTTCAAAGTAACTCTGGAACACTCTGTTGATTTGCTCAAGAACAGACTGCTCGAAAATACAAGGACAAAACTCCAGTTGCACGAGGAAACAAGGTACGCAGCAGCTCTCTCTTCTTCCTCTGAAATCTTTTTTTGAAGTCTAAGAAGTATATAGAGAGAAAGAGAGGCTCTGATTATATAGCCACTATTGTAACGCCCAGATCCGAGATGTGCGCAATGACATGATGTTAGATCTGAAATTTTAGGATCAGTTATCGTACGTTACGAATTAGTCAGAACATGGACAGTCACAATCTGTGCATGTTACGCCTATTGAATGGGTTGTGCGTGCGCCATCAGCACAACCAGTGCAACCTGTGAGCTGGCACAACCAGGCGCCCGACCCACGCAACCGTGTACCCCGAACAACCCTGTGCACCCACGCACCCTGCGCAACGCACACACCCGTAACCAGCGCACCCGCGCACCCTACGCAACTGCGCACCCCACGCAACCCAGCGCACCCGCACACCCTGCAACCCGGCGTAACCTGGACGCGCACCAGAGCAGCACAACTGGGCCGTAATCTGGGCCACAATGTGGCCGCAAGTGGCTCGTGCAACGAGCACAACTTAAGCGCACTATGAGCCTAGCGACGATGCTGACGTGCTACGTGCAAAGTGCACCAACAAAATGCCACATTACGCCTCATGAGCCCGAACCGAGTCTGAGTCTGAGTCTGAGTCGCTAAGCCCCTACGGGGCTTAGCCCAATGAAATTAATTTCCGAAGAGCAAAAAGCATGAATGCTTTACTTGGAGCCTTATCCTTACCTCCTGGTAAAATTACCCACATGTTTCCTCCTTAGGATCACCACCCCATGTGCATATCCCAACAACATACAAGTATATGTATTGAGATAACTCATGGTGCACTTTCCGTTTGGGACTAAACTTTACTAGGCATGAAGAGAGCAAGCTCTCTTCATGTCAAAGCAAGAGCACCAACAATCCCCCATATCTCAACATATATATGTGTCTAGGATTGAGCGTTCCCACAGTAACTGTCCATTTTGCATTAGGATAGATGTCGCTGACAACTTGAATCTTCCCGTATGGGTTGAATAACAATGTGATACAAGAATGGACTATGCCTTGAATTCTGCACCACAATTATAATTCTTTTCACTCACAAAGTGTAGTTACATGTGCTTCTGGCTGCATATTAAAGGCCCTGTGCAAGCCTGGTTTCAGTATATAATTTTGGATGTCTACAAGTTTACCCTCAAGAGACGGCCTGATATCTCTTTCTATACACTATAGGTAAGTTTTGTATTAAAGAGACATGGCATGAAGCCTTGCGCTTCCTCGCGGTGCTACGCCTATGACATGGCCTAAAGTTGAGGCATTACCCCTATCCGAGAACCTCATCGTAGTCTCATACTACTGCAGCATGTGGTCACAGCCTCTTTGTAGTGTCATTCTACCCAGCATGAAGCCTAAGGCATCCTTGCGTTGTTATGTCGCAACGACATGGCTTACAAGGTTGAGGCTTTACTCCTACCGGGTACCTCATCGTGGTGTCGTGCCACTATAACATGGGGTCACCCTCCCCTTGTAGTGCTGTCTACAACTCTTTAATTTTATCATACAACATTAGGCTACCTGCCTATTTGCGGTGCTACGCCGCTATGACTTGGCTTGCAAAGCCGAGGCATTACCCTACTACTGGGAATCTCATGGTGGAGTCATCCCACTGTAGCATGAGTTTTACTCCTTGTAGTGCTGCGCTACGTGCTTTCTGTAAAGTACACCAGGCATTCACTCTGCCTGAGAACTTATTAAGGCATTTAAGCCAACCTCACACAGGATCCATTTTTCGCAGAAATCACATAGTAGACAATAGTGGTTATGGGTTAATAACCCTTCCATGTTCTCAAGAACAAGTACCCACTGTTACCTGATAGTTTTCCAGTCAGTGGTCCTCCCTTGAATCGAAAGTTAGATGTCTAATAGATTTCTCTTTGAACTAATAACATAAAACTTTATGGTAGGACAAAGACATACTATCAGAATGTCTTCAAGCCCATCTTCCCTGCTGTGTCTTCAACCAGCTGATGCTTGAGACCCTTCGTGAACGGATCTGCCAGGTTCTCCTGACTCCGAACATCGATTACTGCATGACACCTCTCTTGATGAGATCGTTCACTGCCCTGTGCTTTAACCGTATAGTTCTCTTTTTCTGTTGAAGAGATCATTTGATGCCACCGCCGCAGTCTGGTTATCGTAATATATTGGAATTACCGGTATCTGCGCTCCAACCACTGAAAGATCATACATAAGCTCCGAAGCCACTCTTCTTCATCTGCTCGGTATCAAGTGTAAAAACTCATATTCTATAGAAGACTACGAGAGCATAGTCTGCTTCTTTGACTTCCACGATATAGCAGCTCCACCTATTGTAAAAATAAATCCACCAGTGGACCTCTCGCTCTCCAACTCTGAGCACCAGCTGGCATCACTGAAGCCTTTACTACCGGCAACTCTCCGCTAAAGTGCAGTGCATATGTCTGAGTCTTCTTGAGATATCTTATAACACATTTCACAGCTTTCCAGTGCTCAACGCCTGGATTGCTTGTGAATCGACTCAGCATTCCCACGGCAAAAGCTATGTCAGGCCTAGTGGCAGTAGTAGCGTACATCAAACTCCGATGACGCTAGCGTACTCCAATTGCCTGACGTTTCCTTCGAGTTTGACTCCAGCTTCTGGTCACTTCGGTACGGCGTATCAATTATAGGAAGATCATGATACTCGTATCGAGTGAGCATCTTCTCAATGTAATAAGATTGTGACAGTGCCAATCCAGTGTCTGTCCGATGATCTTGAGTCCCAAGATAACATCAGCATCCCCCAAGTCCTTCATACTGAAGTTTGTCGAGAGGAACTTCTTTGTCTCAGTGACACAGCTTATATCCGTACCTAGGATTAGTATGTCGTCCACGTACAGACAAACGATGACTCCTCTTCCGTCAGAAAATTTAGTATAGACACACTTGTCTGTTTCACTGACCCTGTAGCCGTTTGATCTTAGAACTTTGTCAAACTTCTCATGCATATTTTGGGAGCTTGTTTTAAGCCGTACAGAGATTTTATCAACTTGCAGACTTTGTCTTATAGGCCTCTGACGAAAAATTCTTCTGTCTGTTGCATATAAATCTCCTCGGTCAGCTCATCATTCAGGAATGCTGTTTTCACATCCATCTGATGTATCACCAGCTTGTGTATTGCCGCTAGAGCAATCAACAGTCTGATGGTTGTCATCCATGCTACTGGAGCATACGTGTCAAAGTAGTCGATCCCCTATTTTTTTAGAAAACCCCTTGACCACTAGCCTGACCTTGAACTTGTCAATGGTTCTATCAGCTTTTATCTTCTTCTTGAAGATCCACTTGCATCCGATGGGTTTTGCTTCTTCGGGTAAATCAACTAATACCCATGTGTTATTAGAGGTAATTGAGTCAATTTTATTGTCCATTGCCTCCTTTCAGAAGACAGCATCTCTGGTTTTCATCGTCTCATCATAGGTAAGCAGATCTGCTTCCACATGATAGGTGACAAAGTCATCTCCGAAGCTCTTCGGTTTTCTTGCTCGCTTCGTTGACGGCTCAGCGAGTTCTGGTTCAAATGTTGTTTCCCTACCAACAACATCTTGGACTACTGCTCATATGAGATCTCAGTCTCATTTACACCTTCACTATTCTCCGAAATGTCTGGAAGAACAATATTTTGTGTCTTGCAAACTTCTCTTCTAAGTATTCAGCATGCGAGATTCGATGATATGATTTGACTCAATGTCAAGAAATCTTCGAGCATCACTCTTTCGGCATACCCCAAGAAGATCGCCTTCATAGTCCTTGTCCCCAGGTTCTGAATCTTCAGATCTATGAGCTTCACATAAGCTAGACACCCCCACACTCGAATGACATTCAAGTTAGGTCTGACTTTGAACCAGAGTTCATGAGAAGTTATGTCAGAAGTTGCATATGATACTCTATTCAGAATGAAAGTGGCCATTAATGTAACTTCTCCCCAGTAGTATTTTGGAAGACATGCAGTTAGCAGCATTGAGTTCATCATTTCTGTCAACGTTCGGTTATTCCTCTCTGCTACTACTCCGTTAGATTGAGGAGAATACGGAGCAGTAGTCTCGCAGATGATTCCATGTTCTTTGTAGAACGATACAAATTCATGAGACCGATATTCTCTGCCTCGATCACTTCTCAACCACTTGAGTTGTTGTCCAGTTTGTCGTTCAGCTTCGGCCCTGAACTCCTTGAACTTCTCGAACGCTTCGTCTTTAGATTTGAGAAAGTAGACGAATGCGTACTTAGAGAAGTCATCGATGAAGGTTATGAAATACTTCATCCAAGCTTTTGTAGAGAATTGTTTGAAGTCACAGATATCGGAGTGCACCAACTCCAGAAGATCTGTGCTTCGACTTACCCGATGAAAGGGTTTTCTTATGATCTTCTTCTGAGCACATACTTCACACTTCTCTACCTTACCCCCACACTTGGAGATAAGTCCTAGACTAGACATTTTGTTTATTATTTTACAATGAACATGTTCTAGCCTATTGTGCCACAACTCAAGAGAATAATCAGAAAAAGCGACTGCATTAATTTGATTAGACTGGTTTACAAGCTAAATTTTAAACATTCCTTCGGTTTGGTAAGCCTTCCCAAGTATGTTCCCTTCTTGGACATCACTAACTGACCAGCATTAATGTTCATCCTCAAGCCTGCGTTGCTAAGCAGGCTTAGAGATCAGTTTTTGGCAATCACCGGAACATGCTTCACTCCTTGGAGCGTCATAGTGTTCCCGAAGTGAGTTTCAGCTCCACAGTCCCGATCCCTAGAACTTCAGCTTGGGCCTGGTTCGCCATGACAACTTTTTCAGACGTTGGCTGGTACGTGACAAACTATTCCTTGCCAGAACAGATATGGCACGTCGCACCGGTGTCTATCCACCAGTCAGATTCAGCCCCCACAGTTGTGACCTGAGCGATCATAGCAATAATATTAGAAACCAAAGAAACCTTACTAGGCTCACCTTTCTCTAATTGTTTGGGCTTGGATCTGCATTCACTCTTGTAGTGGTCTTTTCTTGCCACAATTGAAGCAAGTCACGTGGGACTTGGAATTCTGTTGTTTGAATGAAGGACCCTTCACTTTCAGATTAGTGGAATCCTTCTTTTTATGATGAGAAGCCACCTGGTTCCCCTTGGGCTCTCTCGTCTGCACCAGATTGGCCTTAGCCAACTGTTTGGACAAGTGTCTATCTTTTGAGAACGCATCTCGTCCTCAATATGGATCTCTTGAAGGAGATCTTCCAAGCTAATATCCAGCTCTTCTGATGCATTCTTTCATAGAATGTACTCCATCCAGCATGAAGTTTAGAGACAATCCCTCCAACAACAAACTTGTCAACGAGGGGCATTTTCTCGTCTTCTAGTTTCTGGCACAACTTCAAGAACTCTTTTACCTGAGGCAGCATTGCCTTCTCGTCTTCGAAGAAGATTTTCGATCTATTGTCATCGTCTTCATACAGGTTTCCCAAGGACTCGCAGATGTCCCAGGCAGAAGTATTCTTAGAGTATGACTCTCCCAGGGAGTCCTCCACTGCATTCAGAATCAATAGCCTACAAAGACTATTATCTTTTTTTCATTTAGTCAGTTTGTCTTGTGCAGTAGCAATGGCATCTGTTGTACCACCTTTTGGAGTTGTCGGTCCTTCTGGAATCGTTGGTTCAGTCTCAATCAACACATGATCGACGTCCACTAGTTGAATATTAAGGGTGATTTTTTTCTTCCAGATTTGAAAGTGTTCTCCGTCGAACTTCTCCAGTTTGTTAAAACTGGTATTGAGGAGAGGCACGAGAGTTTTCCATCTTTTTGGTATAGCTTTGGGATTGTTACAACCAGGGCACAATTTTCGATGGAAAACTTAGAAAATAAAATAATTATAAAAAACGTTTCAACGCAACACTTCAAGAAAGTTGCATAATAGAGATCCTTAGAGGATTATGAGTTACGATAATCTAAAAAGATTTTACAACAGTAGCAAACGACAGCAGTACTTCTAAACAGAAGGTACTAATCGAAATGCTAAAGGCAGCAGCAAAGATGACAGGTGATAGATGGAAGGTGGTAGCCTGCTGGGGTGTCAAGAACACCAGTGCTCAAAGCTAGATCCACCCACACAATCAGCTTCCAAGAACCAGCAAGTTCAAAGGAACTTTGGAACGCTATGTTGATTTGCTCAAGAACGGACTGCTCGAAAGACAAGGACAGAACTCCAGTTGTACGAGGAAGAACAATGTGCGCAGCAGCTCTCTCTTCTCTCTCTGGAAATCTTTTTTTTAAGTATAAAAAGTATATATAGAGAGAAGAGAGGCTCTGATTATATAGCCACTGCTGTAATCGCCCAGATCCGAGATGTGCGCAACGACTTGATGTCAGATCCAAATTTTATGATCAGTTATCGTACATTACAAATTAGTCAGAAAGACAGCCACAATCTGCGTGTGTTGCGCCTATTGAACGGGTTGTGCACGCGCCATCAGCACAACCTGTATGAGCTGGCGTAACTGGCGTAACCAGCGCGCCCGCACACCCACACAATCCAGCGCACCCGTGCACTCTCGCACACACCCGCGTACTCGTGCACCCTACGCAACCGCGCACCCCCACAACCTGGGCGCACTGGGCCGCGCAACCTGGTCACACAATACAAAGTGCACCAACAAAATGCCACATTACGCCTCATGAGCCCATGAGCCCGAGCCCGAGCCCGAGTCCGAGTCCGAGTCGCTAAGCCCCTACGGGGCTTAGCCCCAATGAAAATTAATTTTCCAAGAGCAAAAAGCATGAATGATTTACTTGGAGCCTTATCCTTACCTGCTGGTAAAATCACCCACATGGTTCCCTCATTAGGTCACCACCCCATGTGTATATTCCAACAACACATACAAGTATATTTTGAGATAACTCATGGTGCACTTTTCGTTTGGGACTAAACTTTACTAGGCATGAAGAGAGCAAGCTCTCTTCATGTCAAGGAGCAAGAGCACCAACATATTTGACACGATGTGACACTAGTACGCCATTGATATTCCAATTGCCCGTGTTTTTAGTATGAAATGTTGCTTGGTAGACAAGTCCAAATGAGTCAAACAAGAAAATGTGCACTAGGGCTAGCTAAGTTATATAACACTTTTCTGGTCTTGGGGAACTAATTGGTCGCATGAACTTAAATTGTATGACCAATAGGATATCTACATTTCAACTTACTTTCTAGGTTATATGGCAAGATCCTCCTTTGGTCCTAGCTTATCTTGGATACGAATTTAGCATCAAAGTAGAGGGCTGGCCTAGGTTGGCAGGCGGTCATAGAAAGTTGTCAATTTTTTTTTCTTTTTCTTTTGAGCTTTCAAGTATTCCATTGTTGAGGATTATTATTATAAGCCTGTCAAGTAAGAAGGCCTTTGCTTTGTATATACATTGGAAAAAATTCCATCATGGTAATTAATAAGCCATGTGTTGCTTATAACTTTTACTTGGTAGTCTTTCTGGCAGGTGGATTCACATAGCTAGATAAGTCTTAAATAAATTTGTTGCTTGATATATTTTAGCTCATTTTTCTAACCTTGAAGATCTATTTATATGGTTTCCTACGATAACCTATGACGACCTATGAAATTAGGATGGTCGTTGTATACTGTTATAAATTTGGAAAATTGGTACATGATGTTATATATTTTGTTTATTGGCTTGAACTAAAGTAAAATGTGAATGTTATTTGGTTACTCTAGGAAAGTGTCTGAGCATTTTTTATTTTCTTTATTTATTTTTGATGGTGCCTGGCGTATAAGACAACTATGTTACATAAAAATGGATACAAATGTGGACATAGATTTTTTTGATGTGTGCAACATAGCTACATACGTTGCATGAATTCGGACACAGATATGGGTAAAAACATGAAACATACTTTTGACACCATATTTTTGTATACGTTCAACATAGAAAGATACTATACATATGAATTAGTAATTTTACTTTGCAATTTTCTCATGCACTAAATTAAATCTTGTATTTTGTCTTCTATCTTGGGGCTTGCATGATGATTTCATAATTTCACATTTATGCTTCTTTTAAAAACAAATATGCAAGGTCTGAATTATGTGTTAAACTATTCCATAAAATGATGTCTTCCTTAGCATTTTTATATACATATCCATCTTTCACGCTCATATCAAATGTATGGCAATATGGGTCGTGAACATTCATAAATCATTGTCTTTGTCAGAGACTCAAACATATGCTTTGTTATGTTTACTTGCCTAAAACTAATAATTTTCTCTTTAGTTAATTATTTGATAAACTTATTTTAGTCTATAGAAACTTTACATGATTATATAGGTTGTCTCATATAGTTTCAATAAAGGACCTTAAACATGATCAACCATTGCTTCCTATTGACTGAAGTCATTGAATCATTGAACACCATTCATATGTTTCCATTAATTAGTTGTTGACATATATACATGAATTCAGCTCACTCCATTGGGCACTAGTCAATTGTTATTATTATTAATTTGTCATTTACTCTGTGCTTTTACATTTGTATCAATATGCAAACTAAATTTTATTTTCTTGATGATAGGATAATTAGAAATATTTTAACTTTCTATAAAGAAAAAAAATGTTAACGGAGACGATAATTCAAATTTATTTTGTACTCACTTATTTTTAATATGATCTTTTTAATGCACTCCCTCTAAGTCAGAAGCATTAGAGATTGTAACTTGTTAGAGAAGACTCAAACATGCCAAGGGTGGAGATAAGTTATATAAAATAATTTCCACTATCAGTATGAATTTGATGTTTGTAAATCTTTTTTCCAAATTATTGGATACTAATGGATATTTAGTGAGAATAATAAAGCTACTTAAATGATGTACTAAATGACATTCCTTCTGAAGTACTATTACTAAGCCGAAATCAAGAAGTATAAAATTGGTTCGATCACGTGGAAAGGTAAGTTTTCATATTTATAATTCACATATTCTATTCATTTTGATTACTAAATTTAATTGGAGAAATACATTGTTGAAATCTATGAGCCAATTTTATCTTGGTTTATATATGGTTCTGTATTGTGTTGTAAAATGATATTCTTTGCATGTTAGTTTTACATGTTTGAACCTTAAATGACTATATTATCACAATATTAGAATTTATAGAAATCACAATATTGTTCTGTCACAATATTTAGACAACTTTATTTTTCTTATGTTTCGTGACGCTATAATTCTTTGATTTCAAATTCCTTTAAATCTAAAGTTTTAAAAGTTGAGGTTATTTTTGGGTAAAATCGAAAGGGTCGTTATGTTAACCGGACCTAAATAGCCCTAAGCGACCAGTATTTAATCGTCCCCTGTGGACCTCCACTAGCTGGGAATCGGCCCGTACAGCTAACCCAAATTAATCAACAATTAATAAACTAAAGATTTTTTAAGGTTGATTAGCAAAATCACTTAAACTTTTATTCTAGTACTTTAGACTTTCATATTTATAAATATAATTGGTAAAGATGAATCATCTAGTGCCAACCCTAAAAGTACAATGATTAATTCTTGAAGAGGTACCAGAGCTATATGTAATTTTGGCTTACTACCTTGGGGCTGACATCATCAATTCATAAAATCATTATTTGACATAGTCTTTGGATGCATCATAAGAAGAATGATTGTTTACCTGTGGAACATATAAATGCTCACAGATGATAAGTTTATAGAACCAGGCCTAATTTTACTCTTGCTATGATTTCATGATAGATCAAGCATCTTGTAATGTATATACATGATCTACAAATTTATGTACATGTCATCTAATTTTAAATAAATTGTGATAATCAGTTTGCTTTTAAAAAAATACTAAAACATGAATGTCTTTGTGAGTTCTAAGATGAACAGGTACCTGCAGCTACACATCAAGTCTTAAAGATACTAAAAGAAAAAAATATAGTTCTTGACTATAAAGTCATAAAAGAACTTTACAGATCTCTTGACGAAGATTCTTTTTACTCTTGACGAAGAGTCTGTCTAGGAAATTAATCCTAGAATCATCGAAGATGGGGTTAAGCCCATAAGTAAGTCACCAGCAGTGGCAACCCAACCGAGTCTGACTGGAGATCCCAAGAAGCCGATTCAATAGGTAGAACAAGCTGGACTTAGGTGACTTTATGGAACACTAACCCGAGATTAAAATCTCATTAAAATAATGTCCAAGTGGCTGTACATGTGTACAATGATTCACCATCCCTATGGTGTCAGTATTTCGGTGTGATTTGGTTATGATGAGTTTTAGAACTCTTAATAGGTCCAAGCATGATTATGCAGGGTTGACTCCAATTACTGACCCTTGGAGGACTTACCTATGTGAGAGGTCGTGAAGGCCGCGACTATGGGACAGGGTGATCCCGGACAACTCTCATGAATAAGAAAAAGTGTGCATGGCCAATCAAAAGCCACCCCGATAGACCCAAGAACCTCTAGCATACTATGTATTTTATTTTCTGAATCTGGTTCAAGAAGTCTGATTCAAGGCATAGTCCATCAAGCTCTTTTTCAGATAAAGATAATAGTCACTAAGTGAGATTCAAGGTTGTAGTCCATCTCATCTATGCATAGTATATAATTATCCAAAAATTCTTCATCTATACTCCTTTCAATACTATTTTCAAAAACTTGATTTTTGGGGGGAATTGTTGTATATATCAGAAAAATCAAGTTCTGTTACCTTATTATTCATTCATAATGGTCAAATTATCAACCTATTAAATCATATTTACCACACCTTTCAACACCATTCAAAGCTCCTTTTTTATGACCCTTAATGGCTCATTAAATCTTTTAATACCATGGATTGGCTCATGGCTCTATATATTACATTCTTTCTTCTCTTTCAAAGGGTACAAAAAATATATACCAGAAAAAAGATCAAAATGATCATATTTTCCTCTTCTCAATACCCTCAGAAAATTATTATTCTTCTCCTATTCTCTCAAATTGTTTCTCCAATTTTCTAGACAAAAGCTAAGTTTGGGTCGTTCTCCCGAAACTGTGTGCGGCGACGGGAAGCCGGTAGCAAGGGGGTTTTACCACTAGGAGAATTCGAGAAGATGTCTGCACATAGACCTTGAATATTCTCTTAGGGCAATACTTCGTGCATGACTTCCCCGTAGACCGGTATTTCTAACCTTTTTTTTATTTGCTACTCTATTTTTCAGGATGATAAAGGTAAATTCTCCATCAATGCGGTCAAATAAGCAACGGAATGTTGCTACCCAGTTGGAGGACCAAGCTTATGGTTGGGTCTACTGAAGCAGACCCTAACCTACCAGAATATCAATGATCTACCGTTTGCTCTGTTGCTTCATTACTAATTACTGCCCCTTCTTGTACTTCATAGGATACTCTAAAGGATGATGGCTTCAGTTTCTGACTCTCTTGTGCAATGGATGCAGGGCCTTATTTTTTTGCATTATGTGCTCTTTCTAAGACAGGAATTTTCGACAAAGTGAACAAGGTATGGTCTAAGGTTTTAAAATTACCTGATCTTAGATTACCAAATATCGGTACCCCAAAACCATGAATAGATGGCTATAATTTGGAAAACATTTATCAATTCTTTGCGGTTTTATGTTCATTTTGGCTCGTGGAATGGGCCACAACAGTATTGAAATTGGCCTACATTTTGTTCCATAACTTTCCAAAATTTATTATATAGTTTTCGTCAATGTGTCTGATCTGATAGTGTTTGATACTCGATATGACCGGTACCGATATTGGGGCACTTTTCCTATCAATCCAACAAGAAAATATTAAAATTAAAAAGAGAGAAGTACGAAAGAAAACATTGTTGACAAAATGATTCGGTTGTGCTGAAGATCAACCGGCCATGTAATAGTTTTCTAGTTTTTTGCATTTTGTATTTTTTTGGTTTTCCAAAGCCGAATGGTCCAATGTTTATGTCTTATCTACTATCGGACACATAAATACTCCAAAGTACATCAAAACTACGGAAGTGTCTATATCATGGTGTCCTTATCTTCTTATCTCCTAGGTTGTCAACTCGCAATACACATAATGTAGCTTTGTTTGAGTATCATAACTCGTGTAAATCTTATGATAGAATAACTCTAGGAGTTTAGGCCTATCCATAGAAACTTGATTTTATATAATTTTCACATATTTTTTTATTTGTTTCATCTTTATAAGTCTATGTAGTTCCATAATCCAGATTCTTATTACATGACTCAAATAAAACCTACTACCTATCAGCCTAATATGTAACAAAAGTAGTATATTGTACCCTATCATATCATAAGATCGTAAGATACTAAGAATATAGGTCAAGCCATATTCCTGTTCATACAACATTGGAAGCATTTCGGTGAACAAATTAAGATTTCAGTTAACAGATGAAAAATTGCCATTGTAGCAAGATGGACAACAATAAAAAATCTAAAGATGCCATAGTTTTGGCTTGTCCTAATAGTATTTATCAAAGTAGTCTCTCTGTAATGTGCCAATGTAATAGCATTTCATTATGGTGACAGATGTACCTGTGAAAATGAGTTTAAATGAAGCAGATAGCGGTCACTTAAGAGCTAGGTTGGGTAATCTAGAAAATCTATCCGCATATCCGTATCCATTTCCAACTCATATACGACATGAGAGACAATACTACCTCAGACACGAGTGTTGGATAAGGGCAACTCGTATCTGGGCCTCAAAGGGACCCAAACAATGTTGAAACTTGAAAGTAGTTTGGATGATTGTTATCATGCCAAACATAATTTAGATATTAGAAAGTAACATCTTTTTGCATTAACGGAACCATTCTAGAACTTCTTGGGACCTATTTACTATCCAAAAAATGCATAAATATAGATAGGGTTTGATGTGAAGTATAAAATGTAGACAATATACTTTCATGTGTGTTTATGATCATATCCATCCCAAACCCGTATCTTAATTTTTTTTAAGTCGTATTTCAAATTCGTGTTATGTCTATTCTGAGTCTGTGTCTGTGTCTTTGCAACATGCTTAAGGGTCGTGAAGAAAACCAAACAAATAAAGGGACTTGGTAATTTGACATTTTTTTTCCTATTGTGTTCAAATATAATATTGTATGGATCTTTTGTCAACTAATTGACGGAGATCTATATCCTCTCGTGGCATGAATGTAGAGGAGTGGCCTGTATAATGGATCACAACTATGAATCTTACCCTTTTGCCGACTATTATGAGCAATAAGGTTGTTGGGATTTGTTGGCAACTCTGGAGGAAGATCCACCTCTCCCCCAGGAATGTTTAGGAGAGACCTATGCAGCTCTTCCAAATTCTAAGCTTCATAGTCATTTCCATGTTCATTTAATTTCTTATCAATGGGGACAACGTGATTATTCTCTTCATACTTACCTGAATTCTTGTTCAAACGTAATTTGCAGTGTTTTGGTGGTCCTTGTGTGGTGCTTTGTATTGGGCTTTGTATTGGGCAAGTTTTTTTATGTAAATAGATGATCGGCGCTTTTATTTATAGACTGCTTTAGAATCTAACTACCATGAGAAGATTTATCTATAATTTTGCACCATTTGAATTTCTGGAGTGGAAGATGGAGTGGTCTGGTAAGAACTTGGACACCTCACAGACTTCAAGAGAGTTGGGATTTTGGTTTCCTTTTGTATTTGTTAGTTTTGCTTCTTCTTCTTTTTTATTCCATTCATTATTTGCTCTTTATACTCTCATTTCATTTTTCTCTTGAGATGAAAGCTAATGACATGCATTGGAATACTTAGATGAAGATATAGACATTGTGATTCTGATGTTAGGTTTGATGTTAATTAAGGTTTTTGTTGTAGTTATTATCATTGTTATTATGATTTAGCATAGTGTCATGGACTCGCATGATTTTGTCTACACTATATGTGGGTGTTCCTCTTGAAGTTTCATGAGCAAATTGACAAGAAATGATAAAAGAGAAGAATGGACATTTGAAGAGTGGACACGTATTGGACACTTGAAGAATTTTAAGATATGAAGAGACTTACAATTTTTGTGGTGAGGAGTAAATGAGACTCGTACCTATTTACAGATTCAAGGGTCTTACAAATGTGACCATGACTTTGCCACTTGCTTAACATCTAACGAAGATTTTATGCCTAAGATATTTATAAGGTTTCTTAATAAATTATTTACATGATAAGAAGAGTATAGAACTTCAAAAATATAGGAAAGTCTCATCAGATTTCAAGAGCACTCCACAACATTCCAAAAAACTCCAGAGCCTTCCAACTTAACCCGGTCTGGAAAGGGTTATTCTGAGCATTCTCGGTAGAGAAAAAATTCTATGCATGATATTCTTTTCCACCTATTGTGTTGACACCCTCGTCGTACGTCCGTTATTGTCCTCAAACTGATGCAAAGTGTTAGCACGCTACCAGGTGGACTCCTCACGTAACATTTCCTTCCATTTGATAAGGAAATGTTAGCACGCTACTGGAATCCCGCAAGAATAGGAATATTCATCACATCTTAGTCCGTTCTTGTATACATAATTCTCATAACTAATTAATTAATTAAAATTTACCACATCTCCTAGATCCTACTTCTTCTATTCCAGAGAATGGTTAAAGGGAAGAAAGAGATGTGAGGCCATAATTCTAACCTTGCAGCTTTCGAGGGGTCTTTCTTATCATTTTAGAATTTTTCAATCACTCAATTAAATCTTAATCACACTTATTTCAAAACTCATCCATCATTGAAATTAATCATATGTTTATCTAAATATAGAAATTCCCTTCTACTTGTATTTACTGCATCCGTCATTCAAATCTCACCGTGTTGGCCATCTTTCTTTTAAATGTGGCAGTTTACGGTCTTGTTATAAGGGCGTAGGAATAAGTAAACTCAGTAGAAAGTTGGCATTGGAAATACCAATCCAAAAGATACCCAAAGGACCCGTTGTTTGAAACTGGGAGTCAGACTAGTATCTTCAACCCAAATCTTCTTACCGGTATATTAGTGGTATACTGGTAAAACCCAGTTTTCAAACAGAACCTTAGGATGGGCCAAAAACCATCATACAGGTATACCACAATATACCGTCTGGCGTCTAGGCAGATTTTTGGTGCATTAAATTCATCCAACGACTAGAAAAGTAGTCGTTACTATACAGAGCGGTACACCAGTAGTATACCGCACGCACAACTATTAGTGCATTAATTGTCACCCTTTTGATGGACAATATTTGTTAGTTTTTGTGAGCCTCGTTCATAACGATCTCCTTCAACCATAATGTTTTTCAACCACCAAAAACCCAAAGCTCCAATACACCTAGCCTTCATTGCCAACTACCATTATGCTAGGGTGTTAATGAGTTGTAACTTTCGACTTTCAAGTGTTTAAAAGATCAATTCTGTCATTTTATGTTTAAAGTAGTTGTGCTTTTTGGATCAAAGCTCAAGTATAAGATGTTGACAAGTCTTTGGATCAAAGCTCATGTTGTATGTTATTCATTCAATAGTGGATAGAGCTGTCAAGTGGGCCGGGTCGGGCCGGACCGGCCCGGCACGAATTTGAGTGGGCTAGGCCGAGCTTGGGCCGGGCCTCTTGAGCCCATGAACTATAGCAGGCCGGGCCGGTCGGGCTATGGATGAAAATTTTAAGCCCGGCCCAGCACATAACCCACGACACGGTGGGCTTTCGGGTCGGGCCTCGCATTGGAGGCCATCATTTAATTCAATTCAATTCAGTATATACATATATCATTCATGGGTCTACATAATTTTGTATAAATGGTTGTACATGGTTGTCCATATATAAGTGACCAAGTAAAGTGAGACATGCATAGTGAAGCTTATAGCTGATGGCAACCAACTACGACTTTGACTAAGCTGATTTATGGATGCATTCATGTATGTTGTTGTAGCAACTTGCAACAAATATATATTGAAATGAATTGAATGAATTGAATTGAATTGAATTTCAATTCAATTCAGTTCAGTTCAAACATCCATTTAATTTAATTCACTACTATACTATAAATCATAATAATAACAGAGGCCACCACCACTTGTACTTGTTGCTTGAGGCAGTGGTACAAAACATATTTGGAGGGCAGAGTGTTTGTTGTGTACATTTTTTTTCCTTGTGAAAGTGATAATACTGCTGTTAGCTGGTAGGATTTGAGACAAATCAAAAGATTGTGTAGGGGATGTTATAATCGGGTCGGGCTTCGGGGCAGGCCTCGGACCGTGCCAGGCGGTGCCGGGCCAGGCCTATATTATGGGCCAATATACATGGCCTGACACGACCCAAAATACGGGGCAGGCCCGGCCCGGGCCTACGATTAATCGGGCCGGGCTGACACATGGGCCAATTTTTCGGGCCGGCTGGGCCAGCCCGACACAATTGACAGGTCTAATAGTGGATTAAAGTGGTAGAGAATTCTGAGATTGTATTGTTCGTGAAGGAGATCAACATACATCGAGCGTTTGATCTCTTGCTCTTATTTAAAATGCTCTTTGTATTCATTATTTGTCTCAATTTTTATAAAATCCTATTCACCCCCCTTCCGAGGTTACCTAAAAATATCTATTTGTTCGACCACCTCCTCGTCGAGCTCACTACCTTGGCTGACCCTCTGGTTGGAGAAGATGAATCTCTGCCACACCCTCAGCTTCAAACCATGCCAAAAAAAAACCTAGAAGAAAATTCTATATGTAAACCTCTTGTTTTCTTATTATTTGCAAAAGCACATATATATACTAGTTACTTTCACATGTGTTGCACGTTAAAAATAATAATAATTAATAAAATATATAAATTATGTTAGAATATTTTTAATATAATTTGTATTATTATATTATAATTTATTTATATAAATATTTTTTAACTTTTGGTTATGTGTTTAGTTAGATAATATCATTTAGTTAGTTTTAGTATAATTTGATTGAAATATAAAAATTTTAATTATGTTAGAATATTTTAAATATAATTTGGATATATTCTAGTTATAATTTATTATAAATATATTTTTAAACTTTTGGATATGTGTTTAGTTAGATAATATCATTTAGTTAGTTTAAATATAAGTTAAATTCTAAAATATTTTAGTATTTATACATATTCATACAGTTAGGATGATTTTAGGTTTTAATTTTACTTTAAACTTTGTGAGAAAATAACTACCGCTACGGGAATTAATTTTTTTAACTTTTAGAACCAAATGGTTGATGGAATATACACGGCTTAGACGGCTTGATTTGGAGCCGTTTTGAAGCCCCAAGGATCCACATCTCCTAACTTTTGCATCCCTCATGCATCCCCATGATAACACCCGTTGAATCTTGTTTAAGTCATCTAATCTTAACCATTGAAAAATCAACGGTTAAGATTAGATGACTTAAACAAAGATACAACGGATGTGAAAGAGGGGATGCATGGGGGATGCAAAAGCGAGGGAATATGGATCCTTCCTCATATATATATATATATATATATTATATTATATATATATATATATATATATTATATATATATATAGATATAAATATATATTATATTATATATATATATATATAATTATTATATATATAATTATATATATATATATAAATAAAATTTTAACTTATAAATATAGCTTAATAAATAATAAGTAGGTTGTTTAAATTATGGGATAAACATATAACCTAACTAAATAAATAATAATAGTAAGTGGTAGAAATTATACTATAAATATAAACATACAAACTAAGTTAATAAACAAAGATAAAATAGTAACAATGAGGACTTATAGTAGCAATATGGCTTAATTAAAGGGTAAATAGATGGTTTAGAAACTAAAGTAAATAAATTGATTAATTCATAATAGGAAATATATAGCGAGAACTCATAGGTATAACCTAATTTGATATTACTAGTAAGTAATACTATAGTCTTATTAAAAAAAAATTGTTTATCTAGGCTTGAGCAAAAAGTGGAAAACCGGAGCCTCAGTAAAATTGGACGAAATACCAGGAAAGTATACCTTGTCCATCCGTTATAGTTCTTACATGTGTTTATTTATTTATTTTCTATGTTTATACCAGCTTCTTTTATTTTATATAATTTTTTATTAATTATTTGTTATACCTGTGGACACGTAGTATTCACGTTGTATTTCCTGCTATGAGTGTTTAATATCTGATTTATCAGCACATGGAGTATATTATAGAATTGTTTATATAGTCATATACATATTGTAGTACTTGCTTTGGATTTATGGATAGTACTTGCATGGTTGATTATGGTTTCTCATTTATGGATCGTACCTAAGTTGACTTGACATGTGTGGCATAATTCAATGGACGGAAGAACAATTTTTGGATGTCTAACTACCATTCCTCTCGAACATATGCTCGCTAATAGAATGGTAGATAGGTACTATCATAGACTCAGTAGTAAGGAACATTATAGATAGTTGTTATTGTTAGTCCCGGGGCTTAATCAAAGATGGTAAAATGGATGCAATTGAGATCTACGATGATACAAAGGACCAAATAGCCAGATTACAATATGAAGGAGGTAAAATAGAGAAGAAGATCTCGTTCTTCCTTGCAAACGTGTTGCAATTGGGACAGAACGAGTTATAAAATCTAGAGAAAGATGAGAAGAAGAAAAATTGCTGGGGTGTCAAAACACCGTTGCTCAAAGCAAGATTCGCCCCACACGAATTGCTTCCAGGAACCAGCAAGTTGAAGAACTTGTGGAATGCTCAAAGTCACCTCTGTTCTGACTCTTCGGATGGACCTGCAATGGTGGCAGCAACTCCCTCTATCTCTCTCCTTTTCTGACTTATAATTTGTAGTATCTCTCAAAGGAGGCCAGAAGAGAGTATAAATAGAGGAGGGTGGAAACCCTAGCCGCTTCTTTAGTTATGGAAAGATTGAATCAAATCCCAAAAAGATAGCAACGAGATTAATTCCAATCCCACAAAGATAGCAACGAAATTAATTCAAATCCCACAAAAAGTGGATCTAAATTAATCGTATTGAATCAGTCTTTCCATAACTGACTTGTAGTCTGCACAGCCAGCGGAGCTCTCCATGCAGCAGCAGCAGCCTGGCCGCATGAGCCGTATGGCCCCATGGCCGCACGAGCCGCATGGCCTCATGGCCATGGACCGCATGAGCCGCATGGCCTCATGGCCACATATGAGTCGTATGACTGCTGACGTGCTAAGTGCAAAGTGCGCCAACAAAACATCACATTACGCCTCATGAGCCCGAGTCCGAGTCCGAGTCCGAGTAGCTAAGCCCCTTTGGGGCTTAGCTCCAAATGGAATTAATCCAAGAGAATGACAAAAGCATTAATGCTTAATCCTTGGAGCCTTATTCTTACCTCCTAGTAAAATCACCCACATGGTTCCCTCCTTAGGGTCACCACCCCATGTGCATCTCTCAACAACACAACCAAGTATATATGTTGAGATAACTCATAGTGTATTTTCGATGTGGGACTAAACTTTTACAAGGCATGTTGAGAGCAAGCTCTCTCCATGTAAAGAAAGCACCAACAATCCCCCACATATCACAACATATATATGTGTCCAGGGTTGAGCGTTCCCTACAGTAACTGTCCATTTTGTATTATGATAGATGTCACTGACGACTTGAATCTTCCTGCATGGGTTAAATAACAATGTGATACAAGAATGGACTACGCCTTGAATTCTGCACCACAATTGTAATTCTTTCCACTCACAAAGTGTAGTTACGTGTGCTTCTGGATGCACATTAAAGGCCCTGTGCCAGCCTGGGTTTAGTGTATAATTTTGGGCGTCTACAAGTTTACCCTCAAGAGACGGCCTGATATCTCTTTCCATACACTATAAGTGAGTTCTTTATTAAAGAGACATGGCATGAAGCCTTGCGCTTCCTTGCGGTGCTACGCCGCTATGACATGGCCTGAAGCCGAGGCATTACCCCTACCTGGGAACCTCATCGTAGTGTCATACTACTATAGCATGAGGTCTCAGCCTCTTTGTGGTGCCAATCTACTTAGCATGAAGCCTAAGGCTTCCTTGCGGTGTTACGCCGCAACGACATGGCTTGCAAGGCCGAGGCTTTACCCCTACCTGGGTACCTCATCGTGGTATCGTGCCACTGTAACATAGGGCCATCCTCCTCTTTGTAGTGCTGTCTACAACTCTTTAATTACGTCATACAGCATTATGCTACCTGCCTATTTACGGTGCTACACCGCTATGACTTGGCTTGCAAAGCCGAGGCATTACCCCAGACCTGGGAACCTCATGGTGGAGTCACCCCACTGTAGCATGGAGTTTCACTCCTTGTAGTGCTTCTCTACCGTGCTTCCTGTAAAGCACACCAGGCGTTCACTTCGCCTGAGAACTCATTAAGGCGTTTAAGCCAACCTTCCACAGGATCTATTTTTTCGCAGAAAATACATAGTAGACAACAGTGGTTATGGGTCTGTATCTCTTCCATGTTCCAGAGAACAATTACCCACTATTACCTGATAGTTTCCCAGTCAGTGATCCTCCTTTGAACCAAAAGTTAGATGCCTAGTAGATTTCTCTTTGAAATAATAGCATAAAACTTTATGGTAGGATTACAAGACACACTATCAGAATGCCTTCAAGCCCATTTTACAAGCTGTGTCATCGACCAACTGGCGCTTGAGGCCCTTTGTGAACGGATCTGCCAGGTTCTCTGACTCCGAACATCAATCACTACAATTACACCTCTTTTGATAAGATCGTGTACTGCCATGTGCTTCAACCGTACAGTCCTCTTCTTTTCGTTGAAGTGGTCATTTGATGCTACCGCCGCAGTCTCCTGGTTATCACAGTATCGGTATCGTCGGTATCTGAGCCCTAACCACTGGAAGATCATACATAAGCTCCCGAAGCCATTCTGCTTCATCTGCTGCAGTTCAAGTGCATAGAATTCGATTCCATGGAGGAACGAGAGAGTATAGTCTGCTTCTTCGACTTCCACGATATAGCAGCTCCACCCAAAGAAAAGACATATCCACCTGTGGATCTCTCACTTTCCACCTCTGAACACCAGCTAGCATCACTGAAGCCTTCCACTACTGTCGGATACCCGTTATAGTACAGTGCATATGTCTGAGTCTCCTTGAGATATCTCATCACCCGCTTCACAGCTTTCTAGTGCTCAATCCCTGGGTTGCTTGTGAACCGACTCAGCATTCCCATGGCAAAAGCTTTGTCAGCCCTTGTGGAAGTGGTTGCGTACATCAAACTTCCGATAACGCTAGAATACTCCAACTGCCTGACGCTTTCCCTCGAGTTTGGCTTCAGCTTCTGATCACCCATGTATGGCATATTGATCCCTGGAAGATCCTTATACCCATAGCGTATGAGCATCTTCTCAATGTAGTGAGATTGTGACAGCGCTACTCAATGTCTGTTCGGATGATTTTTATGCCCAAGATGACATCTGCATCTCCCAAGTCCTTCATACTGAACTAGGCTGAGAGGAACTTCTTTGTCTCCGTAACACAGCCTATATCCGTCCCTAGGATTAGCATATCGTCTACGTACAGACAAACGATGACTCCTCTTCCATCAGCGAACTTTGTGTAAACACATTTGTCCGTCTCACTGACTCTGTAGCCGTTTGACTTAATAACTTCGTCAAACTTCTCATGCCACATCTTGGGAGCTTGCTTCAGACCATACAATGATTTCACCAACTTGCAGACTTTGTCTTCAAGACCTTTGACGACAAATCCATCTGGCTGTTGCATGTAAATCTCTTCGGTCAGCTCCATATTGAGGAATACTGTCTTTATATCCATCTGATGTATCACCAACTTATGTATAGCTGCTAGAGCGATTAACATCCTGATGGTGGTCATCCGAGCTACTGGAGCGTACGTGTCAAAGTAGTCTATCTCCTGTTTCTGAGAAAATCCCTTGGCTACCAGCCTGGCCTTGAACTTGTCAATAGTTTCATCTGCCTTCATCTTCTTCTTGAAGATCCATTTACATCCGATGGGCTTTTCTCCTTCAGGTAGATCTACCAACACCCATGTGTTATTGGAGGTGATAGAGTCAAACTCAACATTCACTGCCTCCTTCCAGAAGATAGCATCTCTGGTCTTCATCGCCTCATCATAGGTAAGCGGATCTGCTTCCACATGATAGGTGACAAAGTCATCTCCGAAGTCTTTCGGTCTCCTCGCTCGCTTAGCTGACGGCTCTGCGAGTTCTGGTACAAGAGTTGTTTCATCAACAACAGCTTCTTCTTGGACTACTAGCCATATGAGATTTCAGTCTTATTTGTACCTACATTATTTTCCGGAATGTCCGAAAGAATAATATTTTTATCTTTTGCAAACTTGTCTTCAAAGTATTCAGCATCGCGAGATTCGATGATATAATTTGACTCAATATCAAGAATCTCCGAGCATCACTCTTCTCGGCATACCCCAAGAAGATCACCTTCGTAGTCCTTGTCCCCATCTTCTGAATCTTCAGATCTGAAAGCTTTACATACACCAGACACCCCCACACTCGAATGACATTCAAGTTTGGTCTGACTTTGAACCAGAGTTCATGAGGAGTTACGTCCGAAGTTGCATATGGCACTCTATTCAGAATGAAAGTGGCCGTTAATACAGCTTCTCCCCAGTAGCATTTTGGAAGACCTGCAGTAAGCAGCATTGAATTCATCATTTCTGTTAATGTTCGTTCTTTCTCTCTGCTACTCCGTTGGATTGAGGAGAATATGGAGCAATAGTCTCGCATATTATTCCATGTTCTTTGCAGAACGATGCGAAGTCATAAGACCTGTACTCTCCACCTCGATCACTTCTCAACCTCTTGAGTTATTGTCCAATCTACCATTCAGCTTCGGTCCTGAACTCTCTGAACTTCTCGAAAGCTTCGTCTTTAGTCTTGAGCAAGTAGACGAATGCGTATTTTGAGAAGTCATCGATGAAGGTTATGAAATACTTTATCCCGGCCTTCGTGGAGAAATGTTTGAAGTCACAGATATCAGAGTGTACCAACTCCAAAGATCTGTGCTTCGATTGACCCGATGAAAGGGTTTTCTGGTGATCTTCGTCTGAGCACACACTTCACACTTCC
>JANAVB010025598.1:3952928-4093530 GCA_029216955.1 Iris pallida | reverse complement strand
CCTTCACCGCGCAGGTTGCGGCGCTGGGCCGGTGGGGGACACGGTCCGGTGGAGGGTACTGGGTCGGCACGCACGAGGCGGAGGGGTTCGCCAAGTCGGAGGGGTTGTCAGGTGCGGCGCTACCGACTTCTGGCTCAGATCGGCGGAACCGGAGGTCGACGGCAACTTGGGCAGGGTGCGGTGGCGGGCGTGCTTGCGGGAGCCGCGACGAAGGTGAGGGTTTCTTCCACTAATTGTTCTTGGTTGATGGTGGTGGTCCTAACGGTGGAGGTGATGGGGGTTGGGGGCCATCCGGGTGAGGTGACTGGAAGGAAAGTCCAGCAATCGGGTGGTCAGAGTTACTATGGGGCGTTGCCGGGTTGGGTGGCGTAGGCTGATAGCGGTGTGGTGTGGGCGCTGTCGGATGTCAGGGTGATGGTGGTCGAGCGTTTGTGGAGGAGATGCTGGTGGTTTAGAAGACGGGTGGTCGGGGAGTCGGACAAGGAGGAGGAGATGACCGGAGGGCCGAGGGCAAGGCATAGGTTTAGGGATTTGTTTGTGTCGGGATTGTCCGACACGGGTAGGATATAATGTACATGTAAACATGGAATAAGATGTTGGTCACGGACACGATGCACTCATACTATGGTTGTGGAATTTGTGAAAAATTTATTTGTAAAAATAATGGATGAGTACCTGCCTATTTATAGGATGTAGGAATTCCAGTTGGATAGGGATTAGAATAGTTTAAAACCCAAGTAGATAATTTACCATTTAATTTAAAATCATTTAAATCCAAATCTAAATATAAATCTAATTCCAAATACAAATCAAATCCAAATTTAAATCTAATTTAAATTCTTTTGGCTTAAAAATCAATTGAGAAAATTCAAATTCCAAATATCTAATCTATTTAAATAATTCCAAAAATTGAATCAAGATTTAAATTGTCAAAAAATTTCAAAATATGTTTTTCAATATACCAATAATAATAATTTTGAAAATAATAAATATTTTTAAATATCTTTTTGAATAATAAAATATTAATATTAATAACTCTCGAAAATTACATTTGTATTTAAAATAGACTAATAAATAATTACGAAATATATATGTAGGTACAAAATGATGTTCTCATAATTATGCTTTTCTAGCATACAATAAAAATATTATTTTATTAATAATTATGAGAAATGAAGACTTTATAAATAAAATAACAAACTTGAAAATTTTTGGAACGATAACAAAATAATTATTATGTATATTATTTTGAAACTTTAAAAATAAAAAAATAATATTTTCAAAAATATGTACGCTCGCACTAATTGCACTCGTCGAGCAATTTCGAAAAATAAAATTTTGTGCGCGACGTACAATACAAAATTTTAAATCAGTACTAAATTTAATAAAAAAATAGTAGAAATTTAGGGGTTTTACAGATGCGCCGCCAACAGACCTCGTCCAGCGCATGGATACCCTGGAGGAAGGACTCAAAACCCTCTCTGCCTCCATGCAAACATTGACTCAAGCAGTGTTTGAGATACGGTCAGCTTTGGCCAAGACACCTTCTGCCGGTCCCGACCCAGGGGTCAATGGAGAATCGAGTGTACCCCTTCAACGGGTATCCTCGGACATAGATCGTCGCAAAGCACCTCGGACGTCGGAGCCCTCAAATACTCAACTCCCGGTGGTACCACCTTCCCCGACTCCCAGCTCCACAGAAGACGTGGTCGAGATGATCAGGGACTTGCGCGAGCGCTTTGAGTCTAAGACAAGACAAGAGGAGCGCCAAAAGATGGGCATCCCCCAACCTTATTCCCCGAAGGAATAAGGTGGTTTATCCTCCTAAGTATAAACCACAAACACTGACGCCATACGACGGGAAGGACTCTCCGCGTCGCTACCTGACGTATTTCCAGTCTCAGACGGGACATCTTCCGAAGGAGGACGCACTACTTACCAGCATATTTGTTGGGGCACTGAAAGGAGTGGCGTACGACTGGTACTGCCGCCTCCCCGATAATTCAATATCTTCCTTCGACGACCTGACGCGTCTTTTTCTCGACCGTTTCTATGACGGCGGAAAGGACATGACAATGGCGTCCCTTATAGAGATACGCCAGAAGGAGAAGGAAACAGTTCGAGTGTTCATCGAACGCTTCCGACAGGCCTGCTTCAGACTGCCCCCGGGCATGCCAGAACATGCACTTCTCTCCTCCTGCAGCATGAACATGCTGCCTGCAGTCAAACTCTGGCTTAACTCTACTCCTCCTCCCGACTGGAGTTCTTTGATCATTGAAGCAAAAGCTGCAGAGAAGAAGGCGGCCAATGCTCGCCTTCTGGGAGTCAGTTTCCCTGCCTTTGAGGACAAGGAAACGGCCTGCAGCCAACAACCCCGGATGAGAGACAATACTCCCTTTCGACGTGCTCCAATTATGTTATCGAGTATAATGCACTCATCATGGGACTCCAACTGGCGCAACAGCTGGGGTGAATCATCTGGAAGCCTACGACGACTCAAAACTCGTCGTAAACCAGATCAGAGGGCAATACGAGGTTTGCCACGAAGATCTGATCCCTTACCATGAAGTTGCATTGAACATCATTTAAACCTTCACCGGGTTCTTCGTCGAACACATACCTCGTCTACAAAACCTAGAGGCTGATGCTCTGGCCGGCCTCGCAGCCTAATTAGCGGTACCCCTCGGAACTCAATACTACTACGTCACGGTAGTGGGTCGAGACCTGGTCTGCCCTAAAAATAACCTGTGCTCACAAGTGGCCCATGCCATGTCAACGAGTGCTGGTATTAACGTCCGAGACTGGAGATTCCCATTCATCGACTTTGCTGTCAACAGAATTCTCCCAGAGGACCCGAAAGAAGCGTCTCAGTCAGGAGACGCTCTCTTCGATTCTACTACGATACGGCTACTAAGATGTTGTACCGATGCTCCTACGATGGACTTCTCTTCGATGTTTGTCCAACGAAGAAGCAGCCGAAGCCCTTCTAGAAGCTCACGATGGAACCTGCGGGGCCCATCAACCTGGTCCTAAGTTGTAGGACCGACTGCGACGCATGGGCTACTACTGGCCAACCATGGCCGCTGACGCTATCGAATATGCTAAGAAGTGCCATGCGTGCCAGCTTCACGCGGACTTCATTCATACACCTTCAGAACCACTACATCCTACAGTCGCCTCCTGGCCCTTCGAAGCTTAGGGCATGGACATTGTGGGACTGATCACCCCTCCTTCATCGAGAGGACACTGCTTCATCCTAGCAATCACCGACTACTTCTCCAAATGGGCGGAAGCAGTTCCGCTGGCAGAAGTAAAAAGCTCCAGGGTCATCAGCTTCATCAAGCACCACGTCATCTACCGTTTCGGAGTACCCCAGGATCATCCACGACAATGGTCCTCAGTTCATTAGCTATGTTTTCAGCAGATTCTGTGACAAGAATCGTATTCAAAACGTGGCATCAACCGCCTATAATTCGGCAGCAAACGGATTAGCCGAGGCGTTCAACAAAACTATCGACAGGCTACTCAAAAAGGTAGTGTCATCTAACAAACACGATTGGGATGAAAATCTCGGAATGCCTTTGGGCCTACCGCACAACGGTACGGACTCCGACAGGCAACACACCATTCTCCTTGGTCTATGGGAGCGAAGCGGTACTGCCTCTCGAGATCCAGATACCCTCACTCCCGTAGCAATCACAAACCAACTCACAGAAGAGGACAATCAACGTCGTCGTCTGCGGGAACTGGAGGCACTTGACGAAAAGCGTCTTCTAGCTCAACAACGCATAGAACTCTACCAAGCCCGTATATCACAGGCTTTCAACAAGAAGGTCAAGCAGAGGACTTTCCAAGTTGGCAACCTGGTTCTGGCAGTCAGGAGGCCGATGGTGTTGACTCACAAGACACCAGGAAAGTTCGAGCCCAAATGGAAGTACCTTTCATCATAGAGACGGTATACTCAAACGGTGCTTACTGCCTCGCCAAATCCAATGGGGACTTGTTCATGATGCCATCAACGGCAAGTTCCTAAAGAAGTACTACTCTTGACATCTTTCAGACATGTGCTTCCACCCGGGGATCTGTGGACCCAATCATCAGGACTCACAGACAATTCCCTTTCACAAACATACGCTTTCGGAACCCAGCTGTTCCGTAGCATCCTCCAGTAGAAGGACAACCACGTCTACATCACCTCTGAGTTGTCCCCCAACACCCTACAAAGCAGAATCTTACATCCCATAAGACTATGCTACCCACCATGTTTACCACGTCCACATTACCTCTGAGTAAACATCCCGTACAGACAACCCTTGCGTTGTCGTACATTGATCGCAGAACTTCATGTCCACATTACCTCTGAGTAGTTCCGCGTATCCCCCAGAATCATTCCTACCACGTCTATAACACCTCTGAGTAGGGAGATTCCACCACTTGAATCCCATATTTGCCATGTCCACATCACCTCTGAGCAAACATGAGGGTTCCCTCAAACTTATTATTGTACCTAAAAACCAAGGTGCGCAAAAGATAATAGGTCCACACAAATAATCAAGTTCATGACAGCAAAAATGAACACACCACAAAAAACTTTATATTCTTTATTTTTAAATAGAGAGTAAAAGTTTACATCTCCAGCAAGAGTTGCAAAAATACAAAATAGAAGAGACCACAATCCCTAAACATCCCCAGGGTTGGCTGAAAGCTCTTCAATCCGACGCCTCAAGTCCGCCGCTCGAGTCTCCACAATCGCAGGACTCGACGTTCAGCTTCTTGACGCATCGCTTCAATAGCCTCAGGAGAAGTATCGTTCTCATGCTTTCATCCAGCTGCTGCCGCTGCTGAGCCAGGTAAGAGCCCGGTGAGTGAAATCTGCTTCCTCCTTCTTGAATGCTACGTGTTCAGCCTGGACACGTTCGGCATCTAATAGGAGTCGGGCCCGCTGGTCCTCAAGGCGGCGGATCTGGGCGTCAATCTCCGTGATATTAGCATCCAACGTAGCTCGCGCCTCCACTGTCTCCCGTGTAGACTGAGACAACCGCTCTACTGCAGCTTCAGTCTCAGCCACTTCACGTTCCCAGACACTCACAGTGGCCTGGTAAGAAGACTCAATCTCGGCGATCAGCTTCTCCTTCTCCGTATCTATCAGGACGGAGAGGTCATTTCGCTGGATGCGCTGTAATTCGGAAAGCCGCTGGTCCAACTCAGCCACCGAGGCTTCCAAAATGATGGCCATATGATCGTGGCCCTGGTGAAGACGGATCAGGTTGATATGTGGCAGTGCCAGAGTTCTTGCGTCGTAAAGCTCCGTTGGCGTCCATCACTGCCGATACCCTCCTCTGTAATATTTTATACACTGCTTCGATGAATTTCACGTATTCATCTGCATTCGCCAGCACCTGCGGCGTCATGGCAGGAGTCGGAGAGCTGCTCTAGTTAGCGGACCGAAAGAAGATCTGCCGACCTCAACCTGCGAGGCTGGAACCTCGGCATCAACAGGGGCTTGACTACTAGCCCGAGGAGCCACAAGAACAGAAGAAGCCGAAACAGGCGTCAAAATAGTACCCAAGTGGAAGGAGCAACAGAGGGTTCCATCAAACCCTTATCCTTCCTAAACTCGAAAGAACCACCGACGTGAGTGGCCACCTCTTCAGCCCCCAACGTGCTATCAACAGCCAGTACCTCCTGGCAGAACGGGAGATCAACACTTATCTCCTGACCCGCCCCAGGAGTCAGGATCGGCAGACGAGTCTCAGTCTCTTCATCAAATCCCTTTACAGGGACAGGATCTGTCGCTACCTCTGATCGGTAGCCAACTCAGCTTTGCTGCTGAGTCTGGGGTAGGGCTCGACAATGATGCAGCCGACCTCCCTCATCATAACAAGGAGGGAATCAACCCTCCTCTGTTCCAATCACATATGTTGCCCCCGCAACAGTCTTTTGTAACTATGGAGCAATGTCATCTGAAGACGACGAACTCCACTCCACTTCATCATCACGAAGCCCCGTATCCGCTGGACCCTCAACGTCCAAGGCCTCCACGGCAGCTGGCACCATCCCGGAAGTTGCTGCAACCTCTGCATCTCTTTCAACAAAGTCTGGAGATACTGAAACCTCTGCAGGAACATCTCCAAGACTCTCCTCTATTGGAGACATTACCATCGGAGGGATGCGCTCGTCAGAAGAGCTTGCCACCTCCTTCGATTTACTGACACGGTTTCGAAACATGGGTCCTTTTCTTCGGTGATCCCTACAAGAAAAAAGCACAAGTCACCAAAATGACAAGATGAGCCAAAATTACGGAGGACTTACCTCAGCAAGAGCTGATTCCACTGGTGTTACAGACGGTATTCCCGTAGCCTTTGGAGTCGTGGCTTTTCTCGGCCTTTTTGATACAGATGAACCAGCTTCTGCGTCGGCCCGTCTCTTCCAACAGGGATCTCTCACTGATGCTGCAGCAGCAGCCCAATATCCCGCCAATTCCGGTGGACGATATGACCGAGCCACTATCAACATATTCGCCGTAGCCTCCAGCTGAGTTCCAATGATGAAACTAGTCTCTCTATCATAACCGGGAGACGTAGTATTCATTGTGCAATATAGCTTAGCTGCCGAATACAGGATCTGTGGCCGAGGGTTGCGAACGGGCGTGGTAAACTGAACACCAGTGTACCCGGCATTGTAATATTGCCAGCCCCGGGCTCCATCCAGCAAACTCCGATGAACCCCAGACTGTTACTGGGATTCCGTAGCATTAGCTGGGTATAGCCAAACTGGCAAGCAAACCGCTGGGCAGATACGGCTCCAGATAACACCTATTTTGGTTCTGATAGACCAAGTGAGAAGGCTGAATACTTTGCAACCAACGAAAACCCCATTTCGGCAGAGTAATCGCATCTTCACCTGAGTCAACTAAATCTTGGTCAGCCTCAAAATCTTTGAAGATGGGGCCAACCTTACAATCTCCCACCCTGAAGGTAGGACAAAACTCTCCTACAAACGGGGACGCCAGTGTGTGACCACTTCCTCTTGTAGAAGGCGGATAAAGGCATCACCTTCAACATGATCCTCCTCCGGACCTGGACTCATCACGTTCGATGATGCAGAATCAACCATCCCATAAGATAATGGAACGATAGTTCGGCTTGGGAAAGTTGTCATTTCTACCTCTCATATCACATCATCAGCAAAGGTCCTCAAACCCTGCAACAGGTTACACCATCGCGGGGAGGAGAGCTAGAGGACGACCAAAGACCAATTTTACGACGGGCAAAATGAGGTTCCGGTGTACCCTCTCCACAGCACCAGATCCGCAAACACATAATCCCGGAGCCATATCATCAAGTATGCCGTTAATACCGCCTTAGATGACATCCGGTGCACAGTGCCAGAGGCAGCTATACACATTCTCGCTACTCTTTGGAACGAGGGGTCCTCTCGTCCAGTCGGCTTATTTCAGAAGTCACTTCCGCGGGTTTCAGCCCTTGCGGAGTCGTAAACCAGATCCTTGAGGAATCTACCAAATCCTGCTTGAAGACGTAATCCCTCCAAGCAGTCATATGAGGTGGGTCTTGCCTTTGTCCTTCCGGTGCATCAGATAATGATGGCTTGCCACCTCTTTGAAAACAGCCATCATCTTCGGGTCCTTATTTTCCAGAACCTGGATCTCTTCATTTGAGGGAAATATTCCTCGTACGGTTCTGAGCCCCAAGGAAGCTTGGATACTTCGTACATCTCATGAAGAGCCAACCCCAACTCCCCACCGGAGTAAAGAAGGTGCCAGTCTGGGCATTGAGCAATTCAAGAGTGCAAGGAACATAGGCTTATTGAGATCCACGCCAGCCTGTATGGCACGGATAGCGGCTGTCAGCCCAATCTCCTTAAGCTCGGCCTTGAACTTCGAAAGCACCAAATGGTCAACTCGTCCCACTTAAGCATGTGATGACACCAACCTTCAACCCTAAAGCCACCTTTCGGATACATGACCCTCGATGTCAGTATCCGACTTACGAAGGTTGAGGCACTGAAGGCAAAAGTGTCATTAGGGACTCACTGTAGAGGCTCCCAGGACGCAAAGTTCGGCAACTAAACGAGGGACCGGTTCATGAAGCAGCCAGGGTATCCCTCTGATTCGAGGTAGCATCAATCGAAAGAGAACCCCCAGGGCCCTCCTTGAGAATGAGTAAGCTCCCAGGGCATCCTTCTCTTCGAAGCTAAACGATAGAAGGTCGTCAGCGGCAACTGGCGGTCAAGTTGTCGTATGTACAGCACCATGCCTTTTGCAGAGAAGAACCAGTCTTCTTTGACCTTCAGTATCTTCGCCTCAGTGGAGATCAGGCGGTCACCAACAAAAATACAGGTTTTAAGAAGGTCACATCCTCGGATTCAGCAGATTTCAGTTTTCTCTCCATCATACTCTAGGAAAATCGGCAACTGGTTCTGGATCTGCAGCACTCTCTCCGAGGTTGATCCTTTAAGATAGTATCCTTGGCAGGGTTATAACGCCTCGTCAAAATCAACTCCCATTTGACAAAGGGAAGCATCCAGAAGGACCTCATTCAGCAAAGAAATCGTCATTACACCGGCACAACAAAAATCAAAAGTCAGGCAAAAAGACAAAGTGTGTCAAAGCAACGTGGCGCATCATCAGGGTGTAAACCCATACGCCTCAGTAAAGGCTTTGGCGCATCATCAGGGTGTGAACCCATGCGCGTCAGCAGAAAGGCTTCGGCGCATCATCAGGGTATGAACCCATACGCGTCAGCAGAGGCTTCGGCGCATCATCAGGGTGTAAACCCATGCGCGTCAGCAGTTAAACCTCGGTACATAATAAAGGCCTAAACCTATGCACGTCGGCGGCTAAAAACCTCGGCGCATCATCAGGACAGAAGTCCATGTGCGTCGGCAACGGAGAGTTAGGCACACCAACTCAGCTGCATGATCCAAGGTTCGTTTGAACAAAGAAAATAGTGGAGGAGATGACACCCACCCGTCACCGCGGGTCGAACGTAGGCTGGAGTCACAATGGTGACAGAGCATCCTCTTCGGCAAACTCCGCCGGCTCCTTTTCCTTGCCAGTACGCCACGAGGAGTCTTGGGAGCCATTGCTTGAGAGAAGAAAACTAGGGTTTTTTTGTGAAAAAGAACTCTAAAAAGCAAAAGCAAAGGAGAAGAAGAACTCTTCTCTCCATCTCTCGCTATTTATAGGCTTGGTCGCACGCGTGAACCGATGAAGTGTGACCTCAGCCGTCGCCTCGGGTTCTGTGAAGAGATAACAGCAAATAAAACCAAAAACATCATTATAATCTTTCTTGGTTATCGAGGCGTCATCATTTGTATTAACTGAGCGGAGCATGCGCCCATCACTGATGCGCGGAGTATCTATGCGCCCCGACAGTCATGCGCTCCGATCGCCATGCTTCTTATTCAAAGTATTCCAAAACTTGTCCAAAAGTTTTGAAAACTTTGAAGGGGTCTTGTAGAAGCATGAATTTCAGGACCAGAAATCCTATGCGCCAGACACTACATGCGCTAGAGCTCGGACAGAGTACTTCACAGTAAAAACATCGAATATAGACATCGAAAATGGACTTTTTATTACAAAATAAAAGTCTATTACATGTCTAAGAAAAGATTGTACAAAAAGAATTTCTACAAAGAAAAGATCCTAAGTCACAGCCAGCAGCCATCATGCGCCCTCAAATAGGCGCAGCAATCACCATGCGCCCTCAGCAGGGCATCCTTTTCAGCAGCTCAGTTATGTGCATCCCAGTTATGTGCATCCCTTCAGCAGCCCAGTTATGTGTCGCTCTTCCAGCCAGGCTCACCGCCGTTAAAATGCTTTGACTAATGAAGCATTTATTGAACAGAACGAGGGTGGCAATCAACCCTCTAGCGAGGAAGAGAAGAGCACCGCAAGCCAACCTGTGGCTAGGGAGGCTTCGAAAGAGCCTCCAAAGGCCAAGAAAACTGTATCAAAATTGCGGCTAAAGGAGAAGCTTTCAACACAACCAGAGTGGACGACACCCACTTTGAAGGAAGAAAGAGCCCCCAAAGCCGTAGCACCCGCCATTCCGATCTGCGGCTCTTCCTGTACAATGAAGACGAGGCTCGAGCATCCCTATCTTTGGATGCAACAGGCACCTTCTGCCTGCCTCGAAGCCTCGACTCGACTTTTGATGTAACAGTCACCTTCAAGTGCATCAATGAAGACATTACGTCGCATCTTTACCCTCGAGAGCATTGCGCAACAGAATGCATCCGAGTAAACAAGTTCATGTTAGAAGAACATGAGAGAACGAGAAACAAACTCTCTCCATGCCACTATTTATAGGCCGGACAAATCGAACCCATGCGCCAAGTGGATGGCTCTCTGAATTTCGTGCAATGAATTTCTATTAAATGATGAACCGGACGCTTCGAATTCAGCTAAGTCAAAACAGCTATTTAAAGCACTCGAAGATCGTAACAGTCCACCATTAAGACATGTCATGAAGCAGATGCGCGGCCAGACCGCGCATCACACGGACGCGCCCTTCAACATCAAGCGCATCATACAGACGCGTCCTTCAGTACCAAGCACATCACAGGGATGCGCCCCCATGCGTCCCCATATGTCTAGTGGAACGCCAACCGACGCGTCCAATCAGCTGTCCATCGAATGTCACAAATATTAAATGCCGAACTGACAGAGTTGGCAGCACGCCTCCTGAAGTCTGAACAGTTCAGAAGACGAAGCGTCGCCAACGTCAGCATCATCATTACTTTCCTCCGGCGGCTACTGTCACGTGGCCACCCAACCACTCGCATGCGCCTCTGCAGCCATGCGCCTAAATCTGCATGCGTCAAAAGCCGTGTGTCTCAGACTTTTCACTGATCCTAAAGACAGAAGGAAAGTCACTATTAAAGCTCTGCATGCGCCTCAAAAGCCATACGCCCCAGACTTCTCTCTGATCCCGAAAGACCGGAGTAAAGTCATTACTGAAGCCTCGCGTGTGCCTCAAAAGCCATGCGTCCCGAATGGTTCATGACTCCTAAAAGGTTACGTGCCAAAGCCTCCTCATGCGCCCAATCCTAGGCATCCTACCAGATCATTCCCCACCAAATCAGAGATCTCTGAGCCATGTCGATGACATGTGTCCTTTGACTCGACTCACCCAAGATCTCAGCAACAGAAAGATCTTCTCCTCTGCTACGTGCCGGTCCACAACAGCAGCATAAAGAATTCAACCCCTCGATCAGGGCATATCATTCATGCCCTCCATCAGCAATCAACACGTGGCGTCCCCGCGTACAGGCGCATCCTATGCACGCATGAGCAGCCAGCCTACAAACTATAAATAGAGGATCATTTCCTTCTTCCACACCTACCTACACACGGACAGAACATACAACGAACGAACATACCACTAGAGAGGCAGATACAGACACTCAATGTCTTCCTCCTCTCAGCAAGCTCCAGCTCCCAGAGCAATCCAAGTCTTCAGAGAACCGATAACCGTCGTTAGATCGTCTACGGGTCAACGTATTACCACTCACTCTCATCACAAGGGACCCAGATAAACAAAAGTGTACTCCTAGGACTACATCTAAGTCCTATATTAACACTGTTCTGTTTGTATTAAAATTTGCAATCAAAGAATTTTAATGGAAAACAAAAACCTGTAATTTTATGTTGGATTCCATGATGCTGCCTCGATGCGCCATGCATGCCTCACACCAGGTCGCTGAGGTGTGCACCTCAATGAGCGTCGCACCTTGCTTCATTGACAGGTGCCTTGATTGTGCCTCATGCCTGTGTCAGGTGCTTCGATGCACCATTGTTAACAGAGGTTTCTCCAAAAAACTTATAAAATGACCTCAGAAAGTAACCTGTTAATATCAGATCTGTACTAGAACTTGAAAGGTCTGCATTCTGCCCGGCCTGGATGATGTGCGTGTTGTATATATCAGAAAAGTCAAGTTCCGTTACCTTATTATTCATTCATAATGGTCAAATTATCAACCTATTAATTCCTATTTACCACCATTCAACACCATTCAAAGCTCCCTTTTTATGACCCTTAATGGCTCATTAAATCTTTTAGTACCATGGATTGGCTCATGGCTCTATATATTACATTCTTTCTTCTCTTTCAAAGGGTACAAAAATATATACAAGAAAAAAGATCAAAATGATCATATTTTCCTCTTTCATTACCCTCAGAAAACTATCATTCTTCTCATATCATCAAATTGTTTCTCCTTCAATTTTCTGGACAAAAGCTAAGTTCGGGTCGTTCTTCTGAAACTGTGTGCGGTGATGGGAAGCCGATAGAAGAGGTTTTACCACTAGGAGAATTCGAGAGGATGTCTGCACATAGACCTCGAATATTCTCTTAGGGCAATGTTTCGTGCATACTTTCCCGTAGACCGGTATTTCTAACCCTTTTTTTATTTGCTACTCTATTTTTAAGATGATAAAGGTAATTCTCCAACAATCTAAGAGAATATTTTTGTATAACTCTTTTTCTTCTTTTTCTACAAATTTTATTAATTCTGTTGCATTTCCTTATGAGATATTCAAATACTAGTAGTATGAAATTTCCAGATCAAGAACTTGGCTTTTTTCGTGCTATTTGAAACTTCATATATTGTTGGTCACACTCATGTGTAGAACTTGGCTTTTTTCCATGCTACTTGTTATTTTCTAGGCGACTCAACTATAAGACTAAGTGAGTATTTAGCATTTCTGTTGTGAATGAGAATATATATATAGTGATTGAATATATACCTATAATTAACAAGTTTATGAAATTTTTTTCATGGTTCTTTCTTGGGAACACACACCCATAACCTTTTCCTTTATAACTTCTGGTATCTTGTGAATTGTATTTTCACTTTGTTATCACTTAATTTCTCATGATGAAGCTTCTAGTTCTGTATCAGGATAGCTTCCGATTCTAAACCGAACTTCTTGTTAAATCTGAACCAACAAGAGCTTTAACTTTATTCTGCTTTGATTTGGCATTCAACTTACCCTTCCGATCTTCTTTAGCGTCTCCATAGTATAGAAATGGCAGTCCTGCTCTATAATTAGTAATATGTGGTGTCTCATGCTTTTCAATATCGACATGTTATAATCACTTCATCATCTACACATTTGTATATATTACTTTACTGAGATATAGAAATATATTGTGTATACCATGGACTAATCATTTACTTATTTGTTGAAAAGGAGGTTGTCTTATTAATGTACAGAATTTCAAAGAAATCAGTATATAAAAAAATAGAAAAGAAGCATTTATCAAGCTAATTATTGGAATCTGAGAATCGAATAATTTTGAGAACCTTTAATATGACCGAACATATTTTCATATGGTTACTTAATGTTCCATTAAGTATTTCAAAAGCTAGGTAGGTACTCAAAAAAGTACTTCTCTAAGTGGAGGAATCAAAGAAATGAATTAGGAATAGATTTTTATCCAACCATGTGATTATGATAAAAGTTTGGACTGTAATGAAGTTATCATTTGCTTTGTCATGTTACTGTGTTAGTATTTTCTTATGCTTACTGTTGGAAGTCTTGTGTCCCATACAATTTATTACAATCAGGGCACAATTTTCGATGGAAAACTTAGAAAATGAAACAATTTTAAAAACAACGTTTCAACGCAACACTTCAAGGAAGTTGCGTAACAGAGATCCTTAGAGGATTATGAGTTACGATAATCTAAAAAGATTTCGCAACAGTAGCAAATAACAGCAGTACTTCTAAACAGAAGGTACTAATCGAAATGCTAAAAGCAGCAGCGAAAATGACAGGCGATAGATGGAAGGTGGTGGCCTGCCGGGGTGTCAAGAACACCAGTGCTCAAAACTAGATCCGCCCACAAGGTCAGCTTCTAGGAACCAACAAGTTCAAAGTAACTCTGGAACACTCTGTTGATTTGCTCAAGAACAGACTGCTCGAAAATACAAGGACAAAACTCCAGTTGCACGAGGAAGAACAAGGTACGCAGCAGCTCTCTCTTCTTCCTCTGGAAATCTTTTTTTTGAAGTCTAAGAAGTATATAGAGAGAAAAGAGAGGCTCTGATTATATAGCCACTATTGTAACCGCCCAGATCCGAGATGTGCGCAATGACATGATGTCAGATCTGAAATTTTAGGATCAGTTATCGTACGTTACGAATTAGTCAGAACATGGACAGTCACAATCTGTGCATGTTACGCCTATTGAATGGGTTGTGCGTGCGCCATCAGCACAACCAGTGCAACATGTACGAGCTGGCACAACCAGTGCGCCCGTGTACCCACGCAACCGTGTACCCCGAACAACCCTGTGCACCCACGCACCCTGCGCAATCGCACACCCTGCGTAATCCAGCGCACCCGCGCACCCTACGCAACTGCGCACCCCACGCAACCCAGCGCACCCGCACACCCTGCGCAACCCGGCGTAACCTGGACGCGCACCAGAGCAGCACAACTGGGCCGTGTAATCTGGGCGCACAATGTGGCTGCGCAAGTGGCTCGTGCAACGAGCACAACTTAAGCGTACTATGAGCCTAGCGACGATGCTGACGTGCTACGTGCAAAGTGCACCAACAAAATGCCACATTACGCCTCATGAGCCCGAACCCGAGTCTGAGTCTGAGTCTGAGTCTGAGTCGCTAAGCCCCTACGGGGCTTAGCTCCAATGGAAATTAATTTCCCAAGAGCAAAAAGCATGAATGCTTTACTTGGAGCCATATCCTTACCTCCTGGTAAAATCACCCACATAGTTTCCTCCTTAGGATCACCACCCCATGTGCATATCCCAACAACACATACAAGTATATGTATTGAGATAACTCATGGTGCACTTTCCGTTTGGGACTAAACTTTACTAGGCATGAAGAGAGCAAGCTCTCTTCATGTCAAGAAGCAAGAGCACCAACAATCCCCCATATATCTCAACATATATATGTGTCTAGGGTTGAGCGTTTCCCACAGTAACTGTCTATTTTGCACTAGGATAGATGTCGCTGACAACTTGAATCTTCCCGTATGGGTTGAATAACAATGTGATACAAGAATGGACTATGCCTTGA
The DNA here is from genome assembly GCA_029216955.1 of Iris pallida. Taxonomy (NCBI): domain Eukaryota; kingdom Viridiplantae; phylum Streptophyta; class Magnoliopsida; order Asparagales; family Iridaceae; genus Iris; species Iris pallida. Next base: position 4,078,455 of record JANAVB010025598.1, on the reverse strand, counting down.
ATTCTGCACCACAATTATAATTCTTTTCACTCACAAAGTGTAGTTACATGTGCTTCTGGCTGCATATTAAAGGCCCTGTGCAAGCCTGGTTTCAGTATATAATTTTGGATGTCTACAAGTTTACCCTCAAGAGACGGCCTGATATCTCTTTCTATACACTATAGGTAAGTTTTGTATTAAAGAGACATGGCATGAAGCCTTGCGCTTCCTCGCGGTGCTATGCCGCTATGACATGGCCTAAAGTTGAGGCATTACCCCTATCTGAGAACCTCATCGTAGTCTCATACTACTGCAGCATGTGGTCAAAGCCTCTTTGTAGTGTCATTCTACCCAGCATGAAGCCTAAGGCATCCTTGTGTTGTTATGTCGCAACGACATGGCTTACAAGGTTGAGGCTTTACTCCTACTCGGGTACCTCATCGTGGTGTCGTGCCACTATAACATGGGGTCACCCTCCCCGTTGTAGTACTGTCTACAACTCTTTAATTTTATCATACAACATTAGGCTACCTGCCTATTTGCGGTGCTACGCCGCTATGACTTGGCTTGCAAAGCCGAGGCATTACCTCTACCTGGGAATCTCATGGTGGAGTCATCCCACTGTAGCATGGAGTTTTACTCCTTGTAGTGCTGCGCTACCGTACTTTCTGTAAAGTACACCAGGCATTCACTCTGCCTGAGAACTTATTAAGGTATTTAAGCCAACCTCAACACAGGATCCATTTTTCGCAGAAATCACATAGTAGACAATAGTGGTTATGGGTTAATAACCCTTCCATGTTCTCAAGAACAAGTACCCACTGTTACCTGATAGTTTTCCAGTCAGTGGTCCTCCCTTGAATCGAAAGTTAGATGTCTAATAGATTTCTCTTTGAACTAATAACATAAATCTTTATGGTAGGATTACAAAGACATACTATCAGAATGTCTTCAAGCCCATCTTCCCTGCTGTGTCTTCAACCAGCTGATGCTTGAGACCCTTCGTGAACGGTTCTGCCAGGTTCTCCTGACTCCGAACATCGATTACTGCAATGACACCTCTCTTGATGAGATCGTTCACTGCCCTGTGCTTTAACCGTATAGTTCTCTTTTTCTGTTGAAGAGATCATTTGATGCCACCGCCGCAGTCGCCTGGTTATCGTAATATATTGGAATTACCGGTATCTGCGCTCCAACCACTGAAAGATCATACATAAGCTCCTGAAGCCACTCTTCTTCATCTGCTACGGTATCAAGTGTAAAAACTCATATTCTATAGAAGACTACGAGAGCATAGTCTGCTTCTTTGACTTCCACGATATAGCAGCTCCACCTATTGTAAAAATAAATCCACCAGTGGACCTCTCGCTCTCCAACTCTGAGCACCAGCTGGCATCACTGAAGCCTTCTACTACCGGCAACTCTCCGCTAAAGTGCAGTGCATATGTCTGAGTCTTCTTGAGATATCTCATAACACATTTTACAGCTTTCCAGTGCTCAACGCCTGGATTGCTTGTGAATCGACTCAGCATTCCCACGGCAAAAGCTATGTCAGGCCTAGTGGCAGTAGTAGCGTACATCAAACTCCCGATGACGCTAGCGTACTCCAATTGCCTGACGCTTTCCTTCGAGTTTGACTCCAGCTTCTGGTCACTTCGGTACGGCGTATCAATTATAGGAAGATCATGATACTCGTATCGAGTGAGCATCTTCTCAATGTAATAAGATTGTGACAGTGCTAATCCAGTGTCTGTCCGGATGATCTTGAGTCCCAAGATAACATCAGCATCCCCCAAGTCCTTCATACTAAACTTTATCGAGAGGAACTTCTTTGTCTCAGTGACACAGCTTATATCCGTACCTAGGATTAGTATGTCGTCCACGTACAGACAAATGATGACTCCTCTTCCGTCAGAAAATTTAGTATAGACACACTTGTCTGTTTCACTGACCCTGTAGCCGTTTGATCTTAGAACTTTGTCAAACTTCTCATGCCATATTTTGGGAGCTTGTTTTAAGCCGTACAGAGATTTTATCAACTTGCAGACTTTGTCTTATAGGCCTCTGACGAAAAATTCTTCTGTCTGTTGCATATAAATCTCTTCGGTCAGCTCATCATTCAGGAATGCTGTTTTCACATCCATCTGATGTATCACCAGCTTGTGTATTGCCGCTAGAGCAATCAACAGTCTGATGGTTGTCATCCGTGCTACTGGAGCATACGTGTCAAAGTAGTCGATCCCCTATTTTTTTAGAAAACCCCTTGACCACTAGCCTGACCTTGAACTTGTCAATGGTTCTATCAGCTTTTATCTTCTTCTTGAAGATCCACTTGCATCCGATGGGTTTTGCTTCTTCGGGTAAATCAACTAATACCCATGTGTTATTAGAGGTAATTTAGTCAATTTTATTGTCCATTGCCTCCTTTCAGAAGACAGCATCTCTGGTTTTCATCGTCTCATCATAGGTAAGCAGATCTGCTTCCACATGATAGGTGACAAAGTCATCTCCGAAGCTCTTCGGTTTTCTTGCTCGCTTCGTTGACGGCTCAGTGAGTTCTGGTTCAAATGTTGTTTCCCTACCAACAACATCTTGGACTACTGGCTCATATGAGATCTCAGTCTCATTTACACCTTCACTATTATCCGAAATGTCTGGAAGAACAATATTTTGTGTCTTGCAAACTTCTCTTCTAAGTATTCAGCATTGCGAGATTCGATGATATGATTTGACTCAATGTCAAGAAATCTTCGAGCATCACTCTTTTCGGCATACCCCAAGAAGATCGCCTTCATAGTCCTTGTCCCCAGGTTCTGAATCTTCAGATCTATGAGCTTCACATAAGCTAGACACCCCCACACTCGAATGACATTCAAGTTAGGTCTGACTTTGAACCAGAGTTCATGAGAAGTTATGTCAGAAGTTGCATATGATACTTTATTCAGAATGAAAGTGGCCATTAATGTAACTTCTCCCCAGTAGTATTTTGGAAGACATGCAGTTAGCAGCATTGAGTTCATCATTTCTGTCAACGTTCGGTTATTCCTCTCTGCTACTCCGTTAGATTGAGGAGAATACGGAGCAGTAGTCTCGCAGATGATTCCATGTTCTTTGTAGAACGATACAAATTCATGAGACCGATATTCTCTGCCTCGATCACTTCTCAACCACTTGAGTTGTTGTCCAGTTTGTCGTTCAGCTTCGGTCCTGAACTCCTTGAACTTCTCGAACGCTTCGTCTTTAGATTTGAGAAAGTAGACGAATGCGTACTTAGAGAAGTCATCGATGAAGGTTATGAAATACTTCATCCAAGCTTTTGTAGAGAATTGTTTGAAGTCACAGATATCGGAGTGCACCAACTCCAGAAGATCTGTGCTTCGACTTACCCGATGAAAGGGTTTTCTTATGATCTTCTTCTGAGCACATACTTCACACTTCTCTACCTTACCCCCACACTTGGAGATAAGTCGTAGACTAGACATTTTGTTTATTATTTTACAATGAACATGTTCTAGCCTATTGTGCCACAACTCAAGAGAATAATCAGAAAAAGCGACTGCATTAATTTGATTAGACTGGTTTACAAGCTAAATTTTAAATATTCCTTCGGTTTGGTAAGCCTTCCCAAAGTATGTTCCCTTCTTGGACATCACTAACTGACCAGCATTAATGTTAATCCTCAAGCCTGCGTTGCTAAGCAGGCATCTAGAGATCAGTTTTTGGCAATCACCGGAACATGCTTCACTCCTTGGAGCGTCATAGTGTTCCCGGAAGTGAGTTTCAGCTCCACAGTCTCGATCCCTAGAACTTCAGCTTGGGCCTGGTTCGCCATGACAACTTTTTCAGACGTTGGCTGGTACGTGACAAACTATTCCTTGCCAGAACAGATATGGCACGTCGCACCGGTGTCTATCCACCAGTCAGATTCAGCCCCCACAGTTGTGACCTGAGCGATCATAGCAATAATATTAGAAACCAAAGAAACCTTACTAGGCTCACCTTTCTCTAATTGTTTGGGCTTGGATCTGCATTCACTCTTGTAGTGGTCTTTCTTGCCACAATTGAAGCAAGTCACGTGGGACTTGGAATTCTGTTGTTTGAATGAAGGACCCTTCACTTTCAGATTAGTGGAATCCTTCTTTTTATGATGAGAAGCCACCTGGTTCCCCTTGGGCTCTCTCGTCTGCACCAGATTGGCCTTAGCCAACTGTTTGGACAAAGTGTCTATCTTTTGTCGAGAACGTATCTCGTCCTCAATATGGATCTCTTGAAGGAGATCTTCCAAGCTAATATCCAGCCTCTTCTGATGCATTCTTTCATAGAATGTACTCCATCCAGCATGAAGTTTAGAGACAATCCCTCCAATAACAAACTTGTCAACGAGGGGCATTTTCTCGTCTTCTAGTTTCTGGCACAACTTCAAGAACTCTTTTACCTGAGGCAGCATTGCCTTCTCATCTTCGAAGAAGATTTTCGATCTATTGTCATCGTCTTCATACAGGTTTCCCAAGGACTCGCAGATGTCCCAGTCAGAAGTATTCTTAGAGTATGACTCTCCCAGGGAGTCCTCCACTGCATTCAGAATCAATAGCCTACAAAGACTATTATCTCTTTTTCATTTAGTCAGTTTGTCTTGTGCAATAGCAATGGCATCTGTTGTACCACCTTTTGGAGTTGTCGGTCCTTCTGGAATCGTTGGTTCAGTCTCAATCAACACATGATCGACGTCCACTAGTTGAATATTAAGGGTGATTTTTTTCTTCCAGATTTGAAAGTGTTCTCCGTCGAACTTCTCCAGTTTGTTAAAACTGGTATTGAGGAGAGAGGCACGAGAGTTTTCCATCTTTTTGGTATAGCTTTGGGATTGTTACAACCAGGGCACAATTTTGATGGAAAACTTAGAAAATAAAATAATTATAAAAATAACGTTTCAACGCAACACTTCAAGAAAGTTGCATAATAGAGATCCTTAGAGGATTATGAGTTACGATAATCTAAAAAGATTTTACAACAGTAGCAAACGACAGCAGTACTTCTAAACAGAAGGTACTAATCGAAATGCTAAAGGCAGCAGCAAAGATGACAGGTGATAGATGGAAGGTGGTAGCCTGCTGGGGTGTCAAGAACACCAGTGCTCAAAGCTAGATCCACCCACACAATCAGCTTCCAAGAACCAGCAAGTTCAAAGGAACTTTGGAACGCTAAGTTGATTTGCTCAAGAACGGACTGCTCGGAAAGACAAGGACAGAACTCCAGTTGTATGAGGAAGAACAATGTGCGCAGCAGTTCTCTCTCTTCTCTCTCTGGAAATCTTTTTTTTAAGTATAAAAAGTATATATAGAGAGAAGAGAGGCTCTGATTATATAGCCACTGCTGTAATCGCCCAGATCCGAGATGTGCGCAACGACTTGATGTCAGATCCAAAATTTTATGATCAGTTATCGTACATTACAAATTAGTCAGAAAGACAGCCACAATCTGCGTGTGTTGCGCCTATTGAACGGGTTGTGCACGCGCCATCAGCACAACCTGTATGAGCTGGCGTAACTGGCGTAACCAGCGCGCCCGCACACCCACACAATCCAGCGCACCCGTGCACTCGCGCACCCGCGTACTCGTGCACCCTACGCAACCGCGCACCCCGCACAACCTGGGCGCAACTGGGCCGCGCAACCTGGTCACACAATACAAAGTGCACCAACAAAATGCCACATTACGCCTCATGAGCCCATGAGCCCGAGCCCGAGCCCGAGTCCGAGTCCGAGTCGCTAAGCCCCTACGGGGCTTAGCCCCAATGAAAATTAATTTTCCAAGAGCAAAAAGCATGAATGATTTACTTGGAGCCTTATCCTTACCTGCTGGTAAAATCACCCACATGGTTCCCTCATTAGGTCACCACCCCATGTGTATATTCCAACAACACATACAAGTATATATGTTGAGATAACTCATGGTGCACTTTTCGTTTGGGACTAAACTTTACTAGGCATGAAGAGAGCAAGCTCTCTTCATGTCAAGGAGCAAGAGCACCAACATATTTGACACGATGTGACACTAGTACGCCATTGATATTCCAATTGCCCGTGTTTTTAGTATGAAATGTTGCTTGGTAGACAAGTCCAAATGAGTCAAACAAGAAAATGTGCACTAGGGCTAGCTAAGTTATATAACACTTTTCTGGTCTTGGGGAACTAATTGGTCGCATGAACTTAAATTGTATGACCAATAGGATATCTACATTTCAACTTACTTTCTAGGTTATATGGCAAGATCCTCCTTTGGTCCTAGCTTATCTTGGATACGAATTTAGCATCAAAGTAGAGGGCTGGCCTAGGTTGGCAGGCGGTCATAGAAAGTTGTCAATTTTTTTTTTCTTTTTCTTTTGAGCTTTCAAGTATTCCATTGTTGAGGATTATTATTATAAGCCTGTCAAGTAAGAAGGCCTTTGCTTTGTATATACATTGGAAAAAATTCCATCATGGTAATTAATAAGCCATGTGTTGCTTATAACTTTTACTTGGTAGTCTTTCTGGCAGGTGGATTCACATAGCTAGATAAGTCTTAAATAAATTTGTTGCTTGATATATTTTAGCTCATTTTTCTAACCTTGAAGATCTATTTATATGGTTTCCTACGATAACCTATGACGACCTATGAAATTAGGATGGTCGTTGTATACTGTTATAAATTTGGAAAATTGGTACATGATGTTATATATATTTTGTTTATTGGCTTGAACTAAAGTAAAATGTGAATGTTATTTGGTTACTCTAGGAAAGTGTCTGAGCATTTTTTATTTTCTTTATTTATTTTTGATGGTGCCTGGCGTATAAGACAACTATGTTACATAAAAATGGATACAAATGTGGACATAGATTTTTTTGATGTGTGCAACATAGCTACATACGTTGCATGAATTCGGACACAGATATGGGTAAAAACATGAAACATACTTTTGACACCATATTTTTGTATACGTTCAACATAGAAAGATACTATACATATGAATTAGTAATTTTACTTTGCAATTTTCTCATGCACTAAAATTAAATCTTGTATTTTGTCTTCTATCTTGGGGCTTGCATGATGATTTCATAATTTCACATTTATGCTTCTTTTAAAAACAAATATGCAAGGTCTGAATTATGTGTTAAACTATTCCATAAAATGATGTCTTCCTTAGCATTTTTATATACATATCCATCTTTCACGCTCATATCAAATGTATGGCAATATGGGTCGTGAACATTCATAAATCATTGTCTTTGTCAGAGACTCAAACATATGCTTTGTTATGTTTACTTGCCTAAAACTAATAATTTTCTCTTTAGTTAATTATTTGATAAACTTATTTTAGTCTATAGAAACTTTACATGATTATATAGGTTGTCTCATATAGTTTCAATAAAGGACCTTAAACATGATCAACCATTGCTTCCTATTGACTGAAGTCATTGAATCATTGAACACCATTCATATGTTTCCATTAATTAGTTGTTGACATATATACATGAATTCAGCTCACTCCATTGGGCACTAGTCAATTGTTATTATTATTAATTTGTCATTTACTCTGTGCTTTTACATTTGTATCAATATGCAAACTAAATTTTATTTTCTTGATGATAGGATAATTAGAAATATTTTAACTTTCTATAAAGAAAAAAAATGTTAACGGAGACGATAATTCAAATTTATTTTGTACTCACTTATTTTTAATATGATCTTTTTAATGCACTCCCTCTAAGTCAGAAGCATTAGAGATTGTAACTTGTTAGAGAAGACTCAAACATGCCAAGGGTGGAGATAAGTTATATAAAATAATTTCCACTATCAGTATGAATTTGATGTTTGTAAATCTTTTTTCCAAATTATTGGATACTAATGGATATTTAGTGAGAATAATAAAGCTACTTAAATGATGTACTAAATGACATTCCTTCTGAAGTACTATTACTAAGCCGAAATCAAGAAGTATAAAATTGGTTCGATCACGTGGAAAGGTAAGTTTTCATATTTATAATTCACATATTCTATTCATTTTGATTACTAAATTTAATTGGAGAAATACATTGTTGAAATCTATGAGCCAATTTTATCTTGGTTTATATATATGGTTCTGTATATTGTTGTATAAAAGTGATATTCTTTGCATGTTAGTTTTACATGTTTGAACCTTAAATGACTATATTATCACAATATTAGAATTTATAGAAATCACAATATTGTTCTGTCACAATATTTAGACAACTTTATTTTTCTTATGTTTCGTGACGCTATAATTCTTTGATTTCAAATTCCTTTAAATCTAAAGTTTTAAAAGTTGAGGTTATTTTTGGGTAAAATCGAAAGGGTCGTTATGTTAACCGGACCTAAATAGCCCTAAGCGACCAGTATTTAATCGTCCCCTGTGGACCTCCACTAGCTGGGAATCGGCCCGTACAGCTAACCCAAATTAATCAACAATTAATAAACTAAAGATTTTTTAAGGTTGATTAGCAAAATCACTTAAACTTTTATTCTAGTACTTTAGACTTTCATATTTATAAATATAATTGGTAAAGATGAATCATCTAGTGCCAACCCTAAAAGTACAATGATTAATTCTTGAAGAGGTACCAGAGCTATATGTAATTTTGGCTTACTACCTTGGGGCTGACATCATCAATTCATAAAATCATTATTTGACATAGTCTTTGGATGCATCATAAGAAGAATGATTGTTTACCTGTGGAACATATAAATGCTCACAGATGATAAGTTTATAGAACCAGGCCTAATTTTACTCTTGCTATGATTTCATGATAGATCAAGCATCTTGTAATGTATATACATGATCTACAAATTTATGTACATGTCATCTAATTTTAAATAAATTGTGATAATCAGTTTGCTTTTAAAAAAATACTAAAACATGAATGTCTTTGTGAGTTCTAAGATGAACAGGTACCTGCAGCTACACATCAAGTCTTAAAGATACTAAAAGAAAAAAATATAGTTCTTGACTATAAAAGTCATAAAAGAACTTTACAGATCTCTTGACGAAGATTCTTTTTACTCTTGACGAAGAGTCTGTCTAGGAAATTAATCCTAGAATCATCGAAGGAGATGGGGTTAAGCCCATAAGTAAGTCACCAGCAGTGGCAACCCAACCGAGTCTGACTGGAGATCCCAAGAAGCCGATTCAATAGGTAGAACAAGCTGGACTTAGGTGACTTTATGGAACACTAACCCGAGATTAAAATCTCATTAAAATAATGTCCAAGTGGCTGTACATGTGTACAATGATTCACCATCCCTATGGTGTCAGTATTTCGGTGTGATTTGGTTATGATGAGTTTTAGAACTCTTAATAGGTCCAAGCATGATTATGCAGGGTTGACTCCAATTACTGACCCTTGGAGGACTTACCTATGTGAGAGGTCGTGAAGGCCGCGACTATGGGACAGGGTGATCCCGGACAACTCTCATGAATAAGAAAAAGTGTGCATGGCCAATCAAAAGAGCCACCCCGATAGACCCAAGAACCTCTAGCATACTATGTATTTTATTTTCTGAATCTGGTTCAAGAAGTCTGATTCAAGGCATAGTCCATCAAGCTCTTTTTCAGATAAAGATAATAGTCACTAAGTGAGATTCAAGGTTGTAGTCCATCTCATCTATGCATAGTATATAATTATCCAAAAATTCTTCATCTATACTCCTTTCAAATACTATTTTCAAAAACTTGATTTTTGGGGGGAATTGTTGTATATATCAGAAAAATCAAGTTCTGTTACCTTATTATTCATTCATAATGGTCAAATTATCAACCTATTAAATCATATTTACCACACCTTTCAACACCATTCAAAGCTCCTTTTTTATGACCCTTAATGGCTCATTAAATCTTTTAATACCATGGATTGGCTCATGGCTCTATATATTACATTCTTTCTTCTCTTTCAAAGGGTACAAAAAAATATATACCAGAAAAAAGATCAAAATGATCATATTTTCCTCTTCTCAATACCCTCAGAAAATTATTATTCTTCTCCTATTCTCTCAAATTGTTTCTCCAATTTTCTAGACAAAAGCTAAGTTTGGGTCGTTCTCCCGAAACTGTGTGCGGCGACGGGAAGCCGGTAGCAAGGGGGTTTTACCACTAGGAGAATTCGAGAAGATGTCTGCACATAGACCTTGAATATTCTCTTAGGGCAATACTTCGTGCATGACTTCCCCGTAGACCGGTATTTCTAACCTTTTTTTTATTTGCTACTCTATTTTTCAGGATGATAAAGGTAAATTCTCCATCAATGCGGTCAAATAAGCAACGGAATGTTGCTACCCAGTTGGAGGACCAAGCTTATGGTTGGGTCTACTGAAGCAGACCCTAACCTACCAGAATATCAATGATCTACCGTTTGCTCTGTTGCTTCATTACTAATTACTGCCCCTTCTTGTACTTCATAGGATACTCTAAAGGGATGATGGCTTCAGTTTCTGACTCTCTTGTGCAATGGATGCAGGGCCTTATTTTTTTGCATTATGTGCTCTTTCTAAGACAGGAATTTTCGACAAAGTGAACAAGGTATGGTCTAAGGTTTTAAAATTACCTGATCTTAGATTACCAAATATCGGTACCCCAAAACCATGAATAGATGGCTATAATTTGGAAAACATTTATCAATTCTTTGCGGTTTTATGTTCATTTTGGCTCGTGGAATGGGCCACAACAGTATTGAAATTGGCCTACATTTTGTTCCATAACTTTCCAAAATTTATTATATAGTTTTCGTCAATGTGTCTGATCTGATAGTGTTTGATACTCGATATGACCGGTACCGATATTGGGGCACTTTTCCTATCAATCCAACAAGAAAATATTAAAATTAAAAAGAGAGAAGTACGAAAGAAAACATTGTTGACAAAATGATTCGGTTGTGCTGAAGATCAACCGGCCATGTAATAGTTTTCTAGTTTTTTGCATTTTGTATTTTTTTGGTTTTCCAAAGCCGAATGGTCCAATGTTTATGTCTTATCTACTATCGGACACATAAATACTCCAAAGTACATCAAAACTACGGAAGTGTCTATATCATGGTGTCCTTATCTTCTTATCTCCTAGGTTGTCAACTCGCAATACACATAATGTAGCTTTGTTTGAGTATCATAACTCGTGTAAATCTTATGATAGAATAACTCTAGGAGTTTAGGCCTATCCATATAGAAACTTGATTTTATATAATTTTCACATATTTTTTTATTTGTTTCATCTTTATAAGTCTATGTAGTTCCATAATCCAGATTCTTATTACATGACTCAAATAAAAACCTACTACCTATCAGCCTAATATGTAACAAAATGTAGTATATTGTACCCTATCATATCATAAGATCGTAAGATACTAAGAATATAGGTCAAGCCATATTCCTGTTCATACAACATTGGAAGCATTTCGGTGAACAAATTAAGATTTCAGTTAACAGATGAAAAATTGCCATTGTAGCAAGATGGACAACAATAAAAAATCTAAAGATGCCATAGTTTTGGCTTGTCCTAATAGTATTTTATCAAAGTAGTCTCTCTGTAATGTGCCAATGTAATAGCATTTCATTATGGTGACAGATGTACCTGTGAAAATGAGTTTAAATGAAGCAGATAGCGGTCACTTAAGAGCTAGGTTGGGTAATCTAGAAAATCTATCCGCATATCCGTATCCATTTCCAACTCATATACGACATGAGAGACAATACTACCTCAGACACGAGTGTTGGATAAGGGCAACTCGTATCTGGGCCTCAAAGGGACCCAAACAATGTTGAAACTTGAAAGTAGTTTGGATGATTGTTATCATGCCAAACATAATTTAGATATTAGAAAGTAACATCTTTTTGCATTAACGGAACCATTCTAGAACTTCTTGGGACCTATTTACTATCCAAAAAATGCATAAATATAGATAGGGTTTGATGTGAAGTATAAAATATGTAGACAAATATACTTTCATGTGTGTTTATGATCATATCCATCCCAAACCCGTATCTTAATTTTTTTTAAGTCGTATTTCAAATTCGTGTTATGTCTATTCTGAGTCTGTGTCTGTGTCTTTGCAACATGCTTAAGGGTCGTGAAGAAAACCAAACAAATAAAGGGACTTGGTAATTTGACATTTTTTTTCCTATTGTGTTCAAATATAATATTGTATGGATCTTTTGTCAACTAATTGACGGAGATCTATATCCTCTCGTGGCATGAATGTAGAGGAGTGGCCTGTATAATGGATCACAACTATGAATCTTACCCTTTTGCCGACTATTATGAGCAATAAGGTTGTTGGGATTTGTTGGCAACTCTGGAGGAAGATCCACCTCTCCCCCAGGAATGTTTAGGAGAGACCTATGCAGCTCTTCCAAATTCTAAGCTTCATAGTCATTTCCATGTTCATTTAATTTCTTATCAATGGGGACAACGTGATTATTCTCTTCATACTTACCTGAATTTCTTGTTCAAACGTAATTTGCAGTGTTTTGGTGGTCCTTGTGTGGTGCTTTGTATTGGGCTTTGTATTGGGCAAGTTTTTTTATGTAAATAGATGATCGGCGCTTTTATTTATAGACTGCTTTAGAATCTAACTACCATGAGAAGATTTATCTATAATTTTGCACCATTTGAATTTCTGGAGTGGAAGATGGAGTGGTCTGGTAAGAACTTGGACACCTCACAGACTTCAAGAGAGTTGGGATTTTGGTTTCCTTTTGTATTTGTTAGTTTTGCTTCTTCTTCTTTTTTATTCCATTCATTATTTGCTCTTTATACTCTCATTTCATTTTTCTCTTGAGATGAAAGCTAATGACATGCATTGGAATACTTAGATGAAGATATAGACATTGTGATTCTGATGTTAGGTTTGATGTTAATTAAGGTTTTTGTTGTAGTTATTATCATTGTTATTATGATTTAGCATAGTGTCATGGACTCGCATGATTTTGTCTACACTATATGTGGGTGTTCCTCTTGAAGTTTCATGAGCAAATTGACAAGAAATGATAAAAGAAGAGAAGAATGGACATTTGAAGAGTGGACACGTATTGGACACTTGAAGAATTTTAAGATATGAAGAGACTTACAATTTTTGTGGTGAGGAGTAAATGAGACTCGTACCTATTTACAGATTCAAGGGTCTTACAAATGTGACCATGACTTTGCCACTTGCTTAACATCTAACGAAGATTTTATGCCTAAGATATTTATAAGGTTTCTTAATAAATTATTTACATGATAAGAAGAGTATAGAACTTCAAAAAATATAGGAAAGTCTCATCAGATTTCAAGAGCACTCCACAACATTCCAAAAAAACTCCAGAGCCTTCCAACTTAACCCGGTCTGGAAAGGGTTATTCTGAGCATTCTCGGTAGAGAAAAAAATTCTATGCATGATATTCTTTTCCACCTATTGTGTTGACACCCTCGTCGTACGTCCGTTATTGTCCTCAAACTGATGCAAAGTGTTAGCACGCTACCAGGTGGACTCCTCACGTAACATTTCCTTCCATTTGATAAGGAAATGTTAGCACGCTACTGGAATCCCGCAAGAATAGGAATATTCATCACATCTTAGTCCGTTCTTGTATACATAATTCTCATAACTAATTAATTAATTAAAATTTACCACATCTCCTAGATCCTACTTCTTCTATTCCAGAGAATGGTTAAAGGGAAGAAAGAGATGTGAGGCCATAATTCTAACCTTGCAGCTTTCGAGGGGTCTTTCTTATCATTTTAGAATTTTTCAATCACTCAATTAAATCTTAATCACACTTATTTCAAAACTCATCCATCATTGAAATTAATCATATGTTTATCTAAATATAGAAATTCCCTTCTACTTGTATTTACTGCATCCGTCATTCAAATCTCACCGTGTTGGCCATCTTTCTTTTAAATGTGGCAGTTTACGGTCTTGTTATAAGGGCGTAGGAATAAGTAAACTCAGTAGAAAGTTGGCATTGGAAATACCAATCCAAAAGATACCCAAAGGACCCGTTGTTTGAAACTGGGAGTCAGACTAGTATCTTCAACCCAAATCTTCTTACCGGTATATTAGTGGTATACTGGTAAAACCCAGTTTTCAAACAGAACCTTAGGATGGGCCAAAAACCATCATACAGGTATACCACAATATACCGTCTGGCGTCTAGGCAGATTTTTGGTGCATTAAATTCATCCAACGACTAGAAAAGTAGTCGTTACTATACAGAGCGGTACACCAGTAGTATACCGCACGCACAACTATTAGTGCATTAATTGTCACCCTTTTGATGGACAATATTTGTTAGTTTTTGTGAGCCTCGTTCATAACGATCTCCTTCAACCATAATGTTTTTCAACCACCAAAAACCCAAAGCTCCAATACACCTAGCCTTCATTGCCAACTACCATTATGCTAGGGTGTTAATGAGTTGTAACTTTCGACTTTCAAGTGTTTAAAAGATCAATTCTGTCATTTTATGTTTAAAGTAGTTGTGCTTTTTGGATCAAAGCTCAAGTATAAGATGTTGACAAGTCTTTGGATCAAAGCTCATGTTGTATGTTATTCATTCAATAGTGGATAGAGCTGTCAAGTGGGCCGGGTCGGGCCGGACCGGCCCGGCACGAATTTGAGTGGGCTAGGCCGAGCTTGGGCCGGGCCTCTTGAGCCCATGAACTATAGCAGGCCGGGCCGGTCGGGCTATGGATGAAAATTTTAAGCCCGGCCCAGCACATAACCCACGACACGGTGGGCTTTCGGGTCGGGCCGGGTCGCATTGGAGGCCATCATTTAATTCAATTCAATTCAGTATATACATATATCATTCATGGGTCTACATAATTTTGTATAAATGGTTGTACATGGTTGTCCATATATAAGTGACCAAGTAAAGTGAGACATGCATAGTGAAGCTTATAGCTGATGGCAACCAACTACGACTTTGACTAAGCTGATTTATGGATGCATTCATGTATGTTGTTGTAGCAACTTGCAACAAATATATATTGAAATGAATTGAATTGAATTGAATTGAATTGAATTTCAATTCAATTCAGTTCAGTTCAAACATCCATTTTAATTTAATTCACTACTATACTATATAATCATAATAATAACAGAGGCCACCACCACTTGTACTTGTTGCTTGAGGCAGTGGTACAAAACATATTTGGAGGGCAGAGTGTTTGTTGTGTACATTTTTTTTCCTTGTGAAAGTGATAATACTGCTGTTAGCTGGTAGGATTTGAGACAAATCAAAAAGATTGTGTAGGGGATGTTATAATCGGGTCGGGCTTCGGGGCAGGCCTCGGACCGTGCCAGGCGGTGCCGGGCCAGGCCTATATTATGGGCCAATATACATGGCCTGACACGACCCAAAATACGGGGCAGGCCCGGCCCGGGCCTACGATTAATCGGGCCGGGCTGACACATGGGCCAATTTTTCGGGCCGGGCTGGGCCAGCCCGACACAATTGACAGGTCTAATAGTGGATTAAAGTGGTAGAGAATTCTGAGATTGTATTGTTCGTGAAGGAGATCAACATACATCGAGCGTTTGATCTCTTGCTCTTATTTAAAATGCTCTTTGTATTCATTATTTGTCTCAATTTTTATAAAATCCTATTCACCCCCCTTCCGAGGTTACCTAAAAAATATCTATTTGTTCGACCACCTCCTCGTCGAGCTCACTACCTGGCTGACCCTCTGGTTGGAGAAGATGAATCTCTGCCACACCCTCAGCTTCAAACCATGCCAAAAAAAAACCTAGAAGAAAATTCTATATGTAAACCTCTTGTTTTCTTATTATTTGCAAAAGCACATATATATACTAGTTACTTTCACATGTGTTGCACGTTAAAAATAATAATAATTAA
Organism: Iris pallida; assembly: GCA_029216955.1. Lineage (NCBI taxonomy): Eukaryota > Viridiplantae > Streptophyta > Magnoliopsida > Asparagales > Iridaceae > Iris > Iris pallida. The sequence continues at coordinate 4,062,591 of JANAVB010025598.1, read as the reverse complement.
AATAAAATATATAAATTATGTTAGAATATTTTTAATATAATTTGTATTATTATAATTATAATTTATTATAAATATATTTTTTAACTTTTGGTTATGTGTTTAGTTAGATAATATCATTTAGTTAGTTTTAGTATAATTTGATTGAAATATAAAAATTTTAATTATGTTAGAATATTTTAAATATAATTTGGATATATTCTAGTTATAATTTATTATAAATATATTTTTAAACTTTTGGATATGTGTTTAGTTAGATAATATCATTTAGTTAGTTTAAATATAAGTTAAATTCTAAAATATTTTAGTATTTATACATATTCATACAGTTAGGATGATTTTAGGTTTTAATTTTACTTTAAACTTTGTGAGAAAATAACTACCGCTACGGGAATTAATTTTTTTAACTTTTAGAACCAAATGGTTGATGGAATATACACGGCTTAGACGGCTTGATTTGGAGCCGTTTTGAAGCCCCAAGGATCCACATCTCCTAACTTTTGCATCCCTCATGCATCCCCATGATAACACCCGTTGAATCTTGTTTAAGTCATCTAATCTTAACCATTGAAAAATCAACGGTTAAGATTAGATGACTTAAACAAAGATACAACGGATGTGAAAGAGGGGATGCATGGGGGATGCAAAAGCGAGGGAATATGGATCCTTCCTCATATATATATATATATATATATATATATATATATATATATATATATATATATATATATATATATATATATAAATATATATATATATATATATATATATATAATATATATATATATATATATATATATATATATATATATAAAATAAAATTTTAACTTATAAATATAGCTTAATAAATAATAAGTAGGTTGTTTAAATTATGGGATAAACATATAACCTAACTAAATAAATAATAATAGTAAGTGGTAGAAATTATACTATAAATATAAACATACAAACTAAGTTAATAAACAAAGATAAAATAGTAACAATGAGGACTTATAGTAGCATATATGGCTTAATTAAAGGGTAAATAGATGGTTTAGAAACTAAAGTAAATAAATTGATTAATTCATAATAGGAAATATATAGCGAGAACTCATAGGTATAACCTAATTTGATATTACTAGTAAGTAATACTATAGTCTTATTAAAAAAAAATTGTTTATCTAGGCTTGAGCAAAAAGTGGAAAACCGGAGCCTCAGTAAAATTGGACGAAATACCAGGAAAGTATACCTTGTCCATCCGTTATAGTTCTTACATGTGTTTATTTATTTATTTTCTATGTTTATACCAGCTTCTTTTATTTTATATAATTTTTTATTAATTATTTTGTTATACCTGTGGACACGTAGTATTCACGTTGTATTTCCTGCTATGAGTGTTTAATATCTGATTTATCAGCACATGGAGTATATTATAGAATTGTTTATATAGTCATATACATATTGTAGTACTTGCTTTGGATTTATGGATAGTACTTGCATGGTTGATTATGGTTTCTCATTTATGGATCGTACCTAAGTTGACTTGACATGTGTGGCATAATTCAATGGACGGGAAGAACAATTTTTGGATGTCTAACTACCATTCCTCTCGAACATATGCTCGCTAATAGAATGGTAGATAGGTACTATCATAGACTCAGTAGTAAGGAACATTATAGATAGTTGTTATTGTTAGTCCCGGGGCTTAATCAAAGATGGTAAAATGGATGCAATTGAGATCTACGATGATACAAAGGACCAAATAGCCAGATTACAATATGAAGGAGGTAAAATAGAGAAGAGAAGATCTCGTTCTTCCTTGCAAACGTGTTGCAATTGGGACAGAACGAGTTATAAAATCTAGAGAAAGATGAGAAGAAGAAAAATTGCTGGGGTGTCAAAACACCGTTGCTCAAAGCAAGATTCGCCCCACACGAATTGCTTCCAGGAACCAGCAAGTTGAAGAACTTGTGGAATGCTCAAAGTCACCTCTGTTCTGACTCTTCGGATGGACCTGCAATGGTGGCAGCAACTCCCTCTATCTCTCTCCTTTTCTGACTTATAATTTTTGTAGTATCTCTCAAAGGAGGCCAGAAGAGAGTATAAATAGAGAGAGGGTGGAAACCCTAGCCGCTTCTTTAGTTATGGAAAGATTGAATCAAATCCCAAAAAGATAGCAACGAGATTAATTCCAATCCCACAAAGATAGCAACGAAATTAATTCAAATCCCACAAAAAGTGGATCTAAATTAATCGTATTGAATCAGTCTTTCCATAACTGACTTGTAGTCTGCACAGCCAGCGGAGCTCTCCATGCAGCAGCAGCAGCCTGGCCGCATGAGCCGTATGGCCCCATGGCCGCACGAGCCGCATGGCCTCATGGCCGCATGGACCGCATGAGCCGCATGGCCTCATGGCCACATATGAGTCGTATGACTGCTGACGTGCTAAGTGCAAAGTGCGCCAACAAAACATCACATTACGCCTCATGAGCCCGAGTCCGAGTCCGAGTCCGAGTAGCTAAGCCCCTTTGGGGCTTAGCTCCAAATGGAATTAATCCAAGAGAATGACAAAAGCATTAATGCTTAATCCTTGGAGCCTTATTCTTACCTCCTAGTAAAATCACCCACATGGTTCCCTCCTTAGGGTCACCACCCCATGTGCATCTCTCAACAACACAACCAAGTATATATGTTGAGATAACTCATAGTGTATTTTCGATGTGGGACTAAACTTTTACAAGGCATGTTGAGAGCAAGCTCTCTCCATGTAAAGAAAGCACCAACAATCCCCCACATATCACAACATATATATGTGTCCAGGGTTGAGCGTTCCCTACAGTAACTGTCCATTTTGTATTATGATAGATGTCACTGACGACTTGAATCTTCCTGCATGGGTTAAATAACAATGTGATACAAGAATGGACTACGCCTTGAATTCTGCACCACAATTGTAATTCTTTCCACTCACAAAGTGTAGTTACGTGTGCTTCTGGATGCACATTAAAGGCCCTGTGCCAGCCTGGGTTTAGTGTATAATTTTGGGCGTCTACAAGTTTACCCTCAAGAGACGGCCTGATATCTCTTTCCATACACTATAAGTGAGTTCTTTATTAAAGAGACATGGCATGAAGCCTTGCGCTTCCTTGCGGTGCTACGCCGCTATGACATGGCCTGAAGCCGAGGCATTACCCCTACCTGGGAACCTCATCGTAGTGTCATACTACTATAGCATGAGGTCTCAGCCTCTTTGTGGTGCCAATCTACTTAGCATGAAGCCTAAGGCTTCCTTGCGGTGTTACGCCGCAACGACATGGCTTGCAAGGCCGAGGCTTTACCCCTACCTGGGTACCTCATCGTGGTATCGTGCCACTGTAACATAGGGCCATCCTCCTCTTTGTAGTGCTGTCTACAACTCTTTAATTACGTCATACAGCATTATGCTACCTGCCTATTTACGGTGCTACACCGCTATGACTTGGCTTGCAAAGCCGAGGCATTACCCCAGACCTGGGAACCTCATGGTGGAGTCACCCCACTGTAGCATGGAGTTTCACTCCTTGTAGTGCTTCTCTACCGTGCTTCCTGTAAAGCACACCAGGCGTTCACTTCGCCTGAGAACTCATTAAGGCGTTTAAGCCAACCTTCCACAGGATCTATTTTTTCGCAGAAAATACATAGTAGACAACAGTGGTTATGGGTCTGTATCTCTTCCATGTTCCAGAGAACAATTACCCACTATTACCTGATAGTTTCCCAGTCAGTGATCCTCCTTTGAACCAAAAGTTAGATGCCTAGTAGATTTCTCTTTGAAATAATAGCATAAAACTTTATGGTAGGATTACAAAGACACACTATCAGAATGCCTTCAAGCCCATTTTACAAGCTGTGTCATCGACCAACTGGCGCTTGAGGCCCTTTGTGAACGGATCTGCCAGGTTCTCCTGACTCCGAACATCAATCACTACAATTACACCTCTTTTGATAAGATCGTGTACTGCCATGTGCTTCAACCGTACAGTCCTCTTCTTTTCGTTGAAGTGGTCATTTGATGCTACCGCCGCAGTCTCCTGGTTATCACAGTATATCGGTATCGTCGGTATCTGAGCCCTAACCACTGGAAGATCATACATAAGCTCCCGAAGCCATTCTGCTTCATCTGCTGCAGTTCAAGTGCATAGAATTCAGATTCCATGGAGGAACGAGAGAGTATAGTCTGCTTCTTCGACTTCCACGATATAGCAGCTCCACCCAAAGAAAAGACATATCCACCTGTGGATCTCTCACTTTCCACCTCTGAACACCAGCTAGCATCACTGAAGCCTTCCACTACTGTCGGATACCCGTTATAGTACAGTGCATATGTCTGAGTCTCCTTGAGATATCTCATCACCCGCTTCACAGCTTTCTAGTGCTCAATCCCTGGGTTGCTTGTGAACCGACTCAGCATTCCCATGGCAAAAGCTTTGTCAGCCCTTGTGGAAGTGGTTGCGTACATCAAACTTCCGATAACGCTAGAATACTCCAACTGCCTGACGCTTTCCCTCGAGTTTGGCTTCAGCTTCTGATCACCCATGTATGGCATATTGATCCCTGGAAGATCCTTATACCCATAGCGTATGAGCATCTTCTCAATGTAGTGAGATTGTGACAGCGCTACTCCAATGTCTGTTCGGATGATTTTTATGCCCAAGATGACATCTGCATCTCCCAAGTCCTTCATACTGAACTAGGCTGAGAGGAACTTCTTTGTCTCCGTAACACAGCCTATATCCGTCCCTAGGATTAGCATATCGTCTACGTACAGACAAACGATGACTCCTCTTCCATCAGCGAACTTTGTGTAAACACATTTGTCCGTCTCACTGACTCTGTAGCCGTTTGACTTAATAACTTCGTCAAACTTCTCATGCCACATCTTGGGAGCTTGCTTCAGACCATACAATGATTTCACCAACTTGCAGACTTTGTCTTCAAGACCTTTGACGACAAATCCATCTGGCTGTTGCATGTAAATCTCTTCGGTCAGCTCCATATTGAGGAATACTGTCTTTATATCCATCTGATGTATCACCAACTTATGTATAGCTGCTAGAGCGATTAACATCCTGATGGTGGTCATCCGAGCTACTGGAGCGTACGTGTCAAAGTAGTCTATCTCCTGTTTCTGAGAAAATCCCTTGGCTACCAGCCTGGCCTTGAACTTGTCAATAGTTTCATCTGCCTTCATCTTCTTCTTGAAGATCCATTTACATCCGATGGGCTTTTCTCCTTCAGGTAGATCTACCAACACCCATGTGTTATTGGAGGTGATAGAGTCAAACTCAACATTCACTGCCTCCTTCCAGAAGATAGCATCTCTGGTCTTCATCGCCTCATCATAGGTAAGCGGATCTGCTTCCACATGATAGGTGACAAAGTCATCTCCGAAGTCTTTCGGTCTCCTCGCTCGCTTAGCTGACGGCTCTGCGAGTTCTGGTACAAGAGTTGTTTCATCAACAACAGCTTCTTCTTGGACTACTAGCCCATATGAGATTTCAGTCTTATTTGTACCTACATTATTTTCCGGAATGTCCGAAAGAATAATATTTTTATCTTTTGCAAACTTGTCTTCAAAGTATTCAGCATCGCGAGATTCGATGATATAATTTGACTCAATATCAAGAAATCTCCGAGCATCACTCTTCTCGGCATACCCCAAGAAGATCACCTTCGTAGTCCTTGTCCCCATCTTCTGAATCTTCAGATCTGAAAGCTTTACATACACCAGACACCCCCACACTCGAATGACATTCAAGTTTGGTCTGACTTTGAACCAGAGTTCATGAGGAGTTACGTCCGAAGTTGCATATGGCACTCTATTCAGAATGAAAGTGGCCGTTAATACAGCTTCTCCCCAGTAGCATTTTGGAAGACCTGCAGTAAGCAGCATTGAATTCATCATTTCTGTTAATGTTCGGTTCTTTCTCTCTGCTACTCCGTTGGATTGAGGAGAATATGGAGCAATAGTCTCGCATATTATTCCATGTTCTTTGCAGAACGATGCGAAGTCATAAGACCTGTACTCTCCACCTCGATCACTTCTCAACCTCTTGAGTTATTGTCCAATCTACCATTCAGCTTCGGTCCTGAACTCTCTGAACTTCTCGAAAGCTTCGTCTTTAGTCTTGAGCAAGTAGACGAATGCGTATTTTGAGAAGTCATCGATGAAGGTTATGAAATACTTTATCCCGGCCTTCGTGGAGAAATGTTTGAAGTCACAGATATCAGAGTGTACCAACTCCAGAAGATCTGTGCTTCGATTGACCCGATGAAAGGGTTTTCTGGTGATCTTCGTCTGAGCACACACTTCACACTTCTCCACCTTACCCCCATATTTGGAGATAAGTCCTAGACTAGACATTTTGTTAATTCTTTTACAATGAACATGTCATAGCCTATTATGCCACAACTCAAGAGAATAATCAGAAAATACAACAGCATTAATATCATCAAACTGGTTGACAAGCTGAATTTTAAACATTCTTTCGGTTTGATAAGCCTTTCCGAAGTATGTTCCCTTCTTGGACATCACCATCTGACCAGCATTGATGTCCATCCTTAAGCCTGCGTTGCAGAACAGGCTCCCAGAGATCAGGTTCTTGGCAATCATCGGAACATGCTTCACAAATTGAAGCGTCAGAGTGTTCCCAGAAGTGAGTTTCAGCTCCACAGTCTCGATCCCCAGAACTTTCGCTTGGGCCTAGTTCGCCATGATAACCTTCTCATATATCAGCTGGTACGTGATGAACCATTCCTTGCCAGAACAGACATGGCAAGTCGCACCAGTGTCTATCCACCAGTCAGAGTCAACCCCCACAGTTGTGACCTGTGCGATCATAGCAACAATGTTAGAAACCAATAAAACCTTATTAGGCTCATCTTTCTCTGATTGTTTAAGCTTAGATCTGCATTCACTCTTGTAGTGGCCTTTCTTGACACAATTGAAACAAGTCACGTGGGACTTGGACTTCTGTTGCTTGAATGAAGAACCCTTCACTTTTAGATTGGTGAAGTCCTTCTTCTTGTGATGAGAAGTCGCTTGCTTCCCCTTGGGATCTCTCGTCTGCACTAGATTGGCCTTAGCCAACTGTTTGGACAGAGTGTCCATCTTCTGTTGGGAACGCATCTCGTCCTCAACATGGATCTCTTGAAGTAGATCTTCCAAGCTAATGTCTAGCTTCTTTCTGAGCATCCTTGCATAGAAGGTACTCCATCCAGCAGGAAGTTTTGAGACGATCCCTCCAACGACAAACTTGTCGGGAAGGGGCATCTCTTCGTCTTCCAGTTTCTGACGCAGCTTCAGAAATTCCTTCTCCTGTGGCAACATGGACTTCTCGTCCTCAAAGAGCAATTTGTGATATTTTTCAACCACAAACATCTTGCTCTTGTTCCTGTCTTCTTCATACAGATTTTCCACAGACTCACATATGTCTCTAGCAAATTCCTTCTTCGAGTAGGATTCTGCCAGGGAATCCTCCATAGCATTCAGGATGAGAAGCCTGCAGATGCTATTTTCCCTTCTCCATTTGGCCTGGAGTTTGGTAGCCGCATTAATTATGGCAGTAGATCCAGTGTCTGGAACAGAATGTTCTTTCTCCAACAGAACATGATCAACGTCCTTTAGTTGAAGAGTTAGATAAACTTTTCTCTTCCAGACTTGATAATGCTCTCAATCGAACTTTTCCAACTTGCAGTAGTACGATTGGACGAGCGAAGCATTAATATTTTCCATCTATACGGATCTTACTTTGAGATTGTTAGTCCCGGGGCTTGATCAAAGATGGTAAAACTGATACAATCGAGATCTACGATGATACAAAAGACCAAATAGCCAGATTACAATATGAAGGAGGAAAAATAGAGAAGAGAAGATCTCTCGTTCTTCCTTGCAAATGTGTTGCAATTGGGACAGAACGAGTTACAAAATCTAGAGAAAGATGAAAAGAAAAAAATTGCTAGTGTGTCAAAACATCGTTGCTCAAAGCAAGATTCGCCCCCACACGAATTGCTTCCAGGAACCAGCAAGTTGAAGAACTTGTGGAATGCTCGAAGTCACCTCTGTTCTGACTCCTCGGATGGACTTGCAATGGTGGCAGCAACTCCCTCTCTCTCTCTCTCCTTTTCTGACTTATAATTTTCGTAGTATCTCTCAAAGGAGGCCAGAAGAGAGTATAAATAGAGAGAGGGTAGAAACCCTAGCGGCTTCTTTAGTTATGGAAAGATTGAATCAAATCCCAAAAAGATAGCAACGAGATTAATTCAAATCCCACAAAGATAGCAACGAAATTAATTCAAATCCCACAAAAAGTGGATCTGAATTAATCGTATTGAATCAGTCTTTCCATAACTGAGTTGTAGTCTGCACAGTCAGCGGAGCTCTCCATGCGGCAGCAGCAGCAGCAGCCTGGCCGCATGGCCCCATGGCCGCATATGAGCCGCATGACTGCTGACGTGCTAAATGCAATGTGCGCCAACAAAACGTCACATTACGCCTCATGAGCCCATGAGTCCGAGTCCGAGTCCGAGTCGCTAAGCCCCTTTGGGGCTTAGCTCCAAATGGAATTAATCCAAGAGAATGACAAAAGCATTAATGCTTAATCCTTGGAGCCTTATTCTTACCTCCTAGTAAAATCACCCACATGGTTCCCTCCTTAGGGTCACCACCCTATGTGCATCTCTCAACAACACAACCAAGTATATATGTTGAGATAACTCATGGTGTATTTCCGATGTGGGACTAAACTTTTACAAGGCATGTTGAGAGCAAGCTCTCTCCATGTAAAGAAAGCACCAACAGTTATAGGCCATAGGCTCGCTATTGAGACATGGTACTAAATAACGGATGCTTGATACTGAGTTACTACTTGTGTGACCTTACTTGTTATATTTTGGCATGTTACTACTATATTCATTTGGCATGCATATTATGTATTTTGCTACTATAAAAGCATAAAAAAAAGTCATGATTATTAGATCATTTACGGGTCGCTGAGTCGCAGGAATGACCCTTTGCGTGAAGTAGAGAGTACCATGGCAAAGTTATCTCTGCTATAACGTCCTTCTAGCAAAGTGACTTCCCCTGCCAGAAATGCTTTTTGGCGAAAGCTCTCTCTTCACAAAACGGTCAAATCGTATTTAATGTGTCGTATGTGCAGAATCCGATGAGACAGACGACAGAGAATCTTGCAGATTTTAAAACATGTAGTTATTTAGCTATCAAATCATTGTTTTTCAACATATAGAATGGTCACGTGGCATAACTGTTCACATGAAGCTTCTTCCAGCGAGTTGTGCTTCATGCAACCTCTGCTTCATGCAGACATGCTTCCTACAATCTATGTTTCCTACAATACCTACTTCCTAAAGACTAGTAGAAACCTTTTTTGGTTTCCAATTAAAGATCGTGTTTGTTTATTTGCCATAAAATATAAGTAGAAACTTGTCATGAATGATGATATGTGATAATTAAAAATTTTAATTCATATGGAAGGTAAAAAGTGTATGTTTGATTTTGAAAAATAAAAAAGTAATAAATAATTGGGTCATAATTATTCTATATGAATTTCTATCCATTTTGATGGAAACTAGTTCCTCTTTAATGCCGGATGCTACAAATTCATAATAGACTTTCTTTTGCCAAACATGTAACTAAAAAAACCAACACAATTTTTCATTAATTTCCATTTCTTTCATCTTTTCATTCACTAAACTGTTTGGCAAATAGAAAGTTTAGGAAAGTTAAAAGCATAATTTCTTTTCGTTTCGAGTATCATAGGAAAAATACAAAAAATGAGCTTCTAAGTACAAATGTTGTTTATATTCTAGAAAAAAATATTGTTATTAATAATGACATACAATAACAAGAAAATAATTTATATGTAGGTTTACAAATGGGTGTTTTATTTTAAAAAATAAATATTATTAAATAATTGAATCATGATTGCTCACTACGAGTTTTCATGATTTGGATGGAAAGTAAAATGGTAGCAAGATTTTACTTTCGTGATGGGTTCAACAAATTTCTTAACCTATTTTATTTTTGCTAAACAATCAAGTAAAAGAAAACCAGCAAAAAAAATCTACAAATAATGATATTTGAACGGGCGGACATAGCTCAGCACCGGTTTAGTAGGCCTAAGTCCAGGCCTAGCCCAAAATATCTATAGAGGATAAATAGAAGCAAAACATGTAGGGTAAAAAAATGTAGCCCCCTATCACGCCCCGCTCCCGTAGAAGCGATCGTCCTCGCTAAGGCGTGATGTCGCACGAGCCTAGATTGCGCTCGTGCAAGGCGGGTTTCATAACGGCCAATTTCAGCGGCTGCGACGGGGTCGTCGCACAGAAGTCCCATGAAGAGACATTGAATAATAGCAGCGAAAATTAGAACAAAACACAAGTTATGCAAAAGAAGCTCTTTATTGATATTGAAACAAAGGTTACAATGGGGCGCAAGGCCAAGATTACAAGTCTCTCAAGCTCACTCATCTCATATTAGAAGTCACTCAGCTCTCTTTTATCTCTCAATACAAGTCTTGAGCCAGCGGATGCTTTGGAAGGCGACGTCCATACATTATGTTCCGTATAAGTCTTGACTCCATGCGGTCGCACGCTTCGAATCGCCAAGAAACTCTATGCCTCGACGCATCCAAGCGAGCTCCGCGCCACGAGCTTCTACCTGTGCCTGCACATGAAAACTGTGTGGGTGTCAGTACTCAACAGTACTGGTGGAATGAGCTCCTCGTCCACCCATACAAAACCAACACGTTTGATTTACTTTGTGCAACATAGTCCCTTCTTATCAATTATCTTTCTACTCTTGCCTTAGGATCAGTTTTATGACATACGCCTCAGCCTATTTTGTGTCTCTAGACCATCCCGTGCTTGCAACATCAACGTTAACCCATACCTTACGTCAAGACCCTTCTCGTGCCAACAACGTTAACCTATCGAGTAGTGTTTGCCTTACGGCTTAAAATCAGAGACGCAACTACGCGATGAGACTCCATTTCCGTGTGACCGTGCTACAAACCCTTGCTGAGGACGTGCCTCGCAACTCAATGAGACTCGATCATATCGCCGCCTCGCGGCCCTTTGCTACTAAATTGTCAACTGACCCATCCAACTTTTTAACTAAGTGTCACTCGACCAACTTTGTCTTGCAGCATCTCCTGACTTAAACTCATGACAACTCAAACCATAACTATGCATCTTATATGCCGACAACATAGGACTCGACGCCACATCTCGTGCCGAAGTACGGTGTCTTCATTGCAGCCAAATCTTAGGCCTAAATATTGTCTTCTGACCGAGCACACATTCGACTCGACTCTTGATTCACTTCACCTAATACTCGACTCAGTCCAAAGGAATATACGCGGATCGCCATCCATGCCGACTCATCTATATGAGGTCACTAGCATAACAAGCTATACCTGGACTCATAGCATGCGGTTGGCCGGGACCCTTCCAGCGCAAGGTAGCTAGCCCCCTGGAAGTCCCCGACTAATCCGGTGCTATCGATTCAGCACAGCTATCACCGTGTTTCCTTAGGCCGAAACAGTCCCATGGCCCTGGGTTGCCGTTACAGGGAAACTCTACCTTGTCGACAAGTTGTCCAATGACCATGCAAGACCCTGACTCAAACTGACGTCTCACACAGTCATTCTTCCTTCTGTGTTACCCTCTCTTTCAAAAACACGTTTAGGACTTCTATCCTTGAGACCCCTCAAAGATCCCTCGACGACCCACGGTCGCGAGCTTTCTTTCCATGTTACCATATCATTTCATTCAACTCAATGCCTATTCGATAGTCCTTTCTCCCAAAATTCATTAAATCAACCGTAGTTCATGCCTTAAACACTAAGTCCGTGCATCGTGCCTTAGGCCCATCGTACTATACGCGACACTATCGTCCAACTCATACTCCATACGACTAGCTTTGAAACCGTAGGACTTCGTGGCTATACTCAGCCGTAGAAATCATAAGACCGTGCTTGGAATGTCTTAGGTCGACCACCATCACTTTGCCTAACTAAATCAAGCCTACAACTTAACCCAAGGGACGAGCAAAGGCTATGTCAAGCCTTGCATCGTGGAAGCATGCATGCTTTATCGAGCATTTATGCGGGCGACGCCTATGACTTAAGCTAATTCACAGTTTGTGTCAAAGACCAACTTTTCCTTCTCCCAAGCCACGGGACGAAGGACCGAGTGTCATTTTCAAAGCACACCGTGCACCACTCTAAGCCGACCGTTGGACCTTTCCATATTCTAACTCAATTCGACCCGTCGGGATTATTCCCTTTAGCTATGTGGATTCGTCTCTTTTATTATCAAGCCTACCCGTGTAAGTTAAAAACATGTGATTTATTATGTGAAGGCTAAGATGAGGCAAGTTCACCGAAACTATCCCACCTGAGCGAGCGGTCGTCTTGACCAAGCGATGTCTTCGAGCAGCCGTTGCAAGGCTAAGTCGAACGATGTCGGCGTTTCGATTCCTCCGATTGACTGAGCGGGACGGGGCACTACACCCCCCCCCTCCACCCCCATCCACCCCCCCCCCCACCCAAGAAAATCTATAAATAATGATATTTGAACGGGCGGACATAGCTCAGCAATGGTTTAGTAGGCGCAAGTCCAGGCCTTGCCCGAAATGTCTATAGAGGAAAAATAGAAGCAAAACAGGTAGGGCAACACATGAAAAAAATTCTTGGAAATGTAGCCCCCAACCTCGCAGAGAAAATCTATAAATAATGATATTTATGAGGGCGGACATAGCTCAGCTCGGGTTTAGTAGGCCCAAGTCCAGGCCTAGCCCAAAATGTTTATAGAGGATAAATAGAAGCAAAACAGGTAGTACAACACATGAAAAAACAATTCCTTGGGAATGTAGCACCCAAACCTCCCCCCCACCCCCAAACCAAGAAAAGTTATTTGAATGAGCGGATATAGCTCAGTATTGGTTAAGTAGGCCCAAGTCCATGCCTAGCCCGAAATGTCTATAGAGGATAAATAGAAGCAAAACAGGTAGGACAACACGTGAAAAAAAAAATCTTGGAAATGTAGCCCCTACCACACACCCCCGCCCCTACCCCCACACACACGCCACCCCACCCCACCCCTCCACCACACACACCGCCACCCCTAACCCTCTCCATGTTCTCCACCCCCACCCCCCTCAACACACACAAAAATTCCTTAGGAATAAAAACCAATACTATTTTTCATTAATTTCCTTTTTTCCATCTTTTCATTCACTAAACAGACAATGTTTGGCTAATGGAAAGTTTTGGGAAGTTAAAAGCATAATTTCTTTCATTTCGAGTATTATAGGAAAATTATAAAAAATGAGTTTCTAATTACAAATATTGTTTATATTATAGAAAAAAGTACAATGTTATTACTAATGACATGCAATAACATAAAAATATAATTTATATGTAGGTTTACAAATGGGTGTTTTATTTTAAAAAATAAATATTATTAAATAATTGAATCATAATTGCTCACTACGAGTTTTCATAATTTTGATGGAAAGTAAAGTGATAACTAGTTTTTACATTCGTGATGGGTTCAATAAATTTCTTAACATATTTTATTTTTGCTAAATAATCAGGTAAAAGAAAATCTACAAATAATGATATTTGAACAGACAGACATGGCTCAGCACTGGCTTAGTAGGCCATGTCCAAGCCTAGTCCAAAATGTCTATAGAGGATAAATAGAAGCAAAACATGAAAAAAAAATCCTTGGGAATGTAGCGCACCCAAACCCCCCCCCCCCCAAAAAAAAAGAAAAAAGAAAAAGAAAATCTACAAATAATGATATTTGAATGGGTTGACATAGCTCAGCATTGGTTTAGTAGGCCCAAGTCCAGGCCTAGCATGAAATGTATATAGAGGATAAATAGAAGCAAACAAGATAGGGCAACACATGGAAAAAAAAATCTTGGGAATGTAGCACCCAAATCCTCCCCCCCCCCCCCCAACCCCCCAAAGAAAATCTACAAATAATGATATTTGAACGGGCGGACATAGCTCATCTCTGATTTAGTAGGCCTAAGTCCAGGCCTAGCCCGAAATGTCTATGGAGGATAAATAGAAGCAAAACAGGTAAGGCAACACATGAAAAAAAATCCTTGGGAATGTAGGCCCCCCCACCAACCAAAAAATCTACAAATGATATTTGAACAGGGGTATATAGCTCAGTACTGGTTTAGTAGGCCAAAGTCCAGGCCTAGCCCGAAATGTCTATAGAGGATAAAAAGAAGCAAAACAGGTAGGACAACACATGAAAAAAAATCTTGGGAATGTAACCGCCCAAGTCTAGGCCTAGTCCGAAATGTCTATAGAGGATAAATAGAAGCAAAATAGGTAGGGCAATACATGACAAAAAAATCCTTGGGAATGTTGCCCCCAAACCAACTGCCCACCCCACCCTCCCAACCAAGAAAATCTACAAATGATATTCGAACGGGCGGATATAGCTCAGTACTAGTTTAGTAGGCCAAGTCCAGGCCTAATCCGAAATGTCTATAGAGGATAAATAGAAGCAAAACAAGTAGGGCAACACATGGAAGAAGAAAAAAAAATTCTTGCCTCCAAGAAAATCTACAAATGATATTTGAATGGGCGGACATAGCTCAGCACTGGTTTAGTAGGCCCAAGTCCAGGCATAGCCCAAAATGTCTATAGAGGATACATAGAAACAAAACATGTAGGACAACATGAAAAAAAAATTTATTGGGAATGTAGGCCCCCTGCCCCTCCCCCCCCCCCTCAAAACTTAAATGGCTAGATGGCCAGGCTGCTTGGCCAGACGACTTTGAGTCGGTTTAGCCAATCTAAATAAATTAGAAAGTGGGTGAGTCAGCGGCCCGCCCCCCGCTTGGTCTGAGCAGATGACTGGTGGGCTCGACATGCTGATTAGATAATTAATATCTAGAAATTAATTTAAAAATCAATTCTAATCCAAATAAATCCAAATAATTATCAAAAAAATGTCCAAAAAATATTTATAACTACCTAGAACTCAAATAAAATACCTTGTCTCAAAATAGCTTCTGATGGCCCTATAGTAAATCATGAAAGTCATTGAAAAATATAAATCTTCATAAAATAAATAGTTAAAAATATCTAAAAATGTCTAAAAATCATAGTAAAATATAATATAGCTATAGGATACATATATAACCTATCTAGAGGTCATATAACCATAAGATGGTCCTAAATCACATACGGGCTTAGTCACGACTCCTATGATCATAGAAAGTCAATCGTAATCTTATCAAATAAAATTGAAAAAAATTCCTGCAGACCATGCTTCCACTTCTAATTACAAATATTATTTATATTCTATAAAATAAATACATTGTTACTAACAATGTCATGCAATAACAAGAAAAGTAATTTCTATAGGTTTACAAATGGTTATTTAATTTAAAAAATAAATATTATTAAATAATTAAATCATAATTATTCACTATAAGTTTTTTATGATTTGGATGGAAAGTAAAGTGAGAGCTAGTTTTTACATTCGTGATGGGTTCAACAAATTTCTTAATCAACTTTATTTTTGCTAAACAAGCAAGTAAAAGAAAACCAGCAAGAAAACCTATAAATAATGATATTTGAACCGAGGGACCTCAGCACCGATTTAGTAGGCCAAAGTCCAAGTCTAACCCGTAATGTCTATAGAGGATAAATAGAAGCAAAATATGTAGGGCAACACATTGGGGAAAAAATCCTTGGAAATATAGCCCTCCCCTGCCACACACCCCCCGTCCCTACCCCCCACACACATGCCACCCGGCCCCACCCCCCTCTACCACACACACCGCCACCCCTAACCCTCTCCATGTTCTCCATCACCAAAAGACTGTCCTCGTAAGTGCTCAGATCATGCTGTTAGGTATATACCCACTATTCCTCATTTCCATCTCTTATTTTATCATTTCTGTAATCGTTTATTTGTAAGAAAACATGGTTGGTTGGTATCATCTTAGTGGTATTTTCCTTTCCAAATGGTGCACGAAAATATTTTGCATTCTATTTTTGGGTGCTTCTTTAAGCAACTCATATGAGCGGTAGGAGCGTGAGAGAGAGAGAGAGGGAGAGAGACCCTCTCTTGGTCCGTGGTACCTTGCTTGGCTAGGAATTTGACCCCAAATAATGGGGTTACAGCTTAAGATCGGTTAAACGTATGGTCAGTTCTTCGATGGAGCGCTTTCTTGTGCAACGTTCCCTATTGGGTTCTAATGGGAGAGGGCTTGGATGATGTTGACGTTTTCCTCCCCAATTGGTGGTCATAATGATTTGCATGTAATTTTAGGAAAACAAAATTACTCTATAGGTTGATGGTCAACCTTGGAGCCCCTATTTAGATCCTCAATGGTAACTTCTAATTTTGGGGTTGCCCGACACTAGTAACTTGTGTTGGGTTTGTAGCCTTTTGTTTTGGTTTTTAGTCCCACATCGGCTAGAAAGGAATGTGTATCTCCATATATATGAGTCTTCTCTTTATGGAGATGCACATGTAGTGCACATGGGTGTGTGCCATGTGGGATTAATTATTAATGGTATAAAGGCTTAATCAACAATTAAGAAGCTGTAAGCTTTTTGCTCTTGGAAATTTATTTCCATGGAGCTAAGCTCCGTAGGAGCTTAGCGACTCGGACTCGGACTCGGACTCGGGCTCGGACTCGGGCTCAAGGGCTCATGAGGCGTAATATGGCGTTTTGTTGGCACACTTTGCACTTAGCATCGTCGCTAGGCACATAGTGCGCTTAAGTTGCGCTCGTTGCGCGACCACGTTGCGCGGCTCGTTACGCGAGCCCAGTTACGCTGGCCCAGTTATGCAGCCCAGTACGCAGCCCAGTACGCCCAGCGTATGCAGCGTGCGTAGAGTGCGCAGTGTGCGCAGCGTATGCAGTGTGCGTAGTGTGCGTAGTGTGCGTATAGCTGGCTGCATATTAGAGCGGGAACGGTTGTAGCAGTTGCTGCAAGTTCAGGAGTGGTTCTGCCACTACCCTGAAGTTCAGGCAACTGCTTGGCAACCGCTCCGTGGGCTATATATGCAGGTTCTCTCCTCTCTCTGAGTGCAGTAGTAATCAGAATTCCAGGGAGAAAAACTCTAAGTGTTCTTTAACACAACAGAGTAGTGAGCGTGTTCTTTAACACAAATACAAGTACTTTTTAGTATGCGTGGGTTCTGTTACTTCAAACAGAGAGAGAAGAGTAGAGCCATTGCTAGAGGAGTTCGCCATCTTCCGAGGAGTCAGAAGAGCAGGAGTGTTCTAAGGTTTTCCGTCAACCTTGCTGGTTCCTAGAAGCTGTTCGCAGAGGACGAATAAAGCTTTGAGCAACGGTGATAATTTACCCCAGCATTTCCATCTCTCGTCTGTCATCCTTCTGTTGCCTTTAGCAGTTCTGTCAGTATCTTCTTTTTAGAAGGCACTACTGCCAGTTTGCTACGATCACGAAAATCTTTTTAGATTATTCGTGTATTACGATATCTTTTTAGATCTCGTAATTTGCAGAATCCTTCTGGATCTCTGTTGCAAAACCTTCTTTAAGGAATTGCATTTGAAACGTTATCTTTACAACTGTTTCAGTTTCTGTATTTTCCATCGAATAGCGTGCCCCGGCGTTCCCGGCAACAACAATCTCAAAGCTTTATTGCTACGATGGAAAATATTAATGCTTCTCTCCTAAACACTGACTTCTGTAAGTTAGAGAAGTTTGATGGAGAGCATTATCAAGTCTGGAAGAGAAAGGTTTATCTCACTCTTCAACTTAGAGACGTTGATCACGTACTGCTTGAAGAGGAACCTACTGTTCCAGATACTGGGTCTGCTGCCACAATCACTGTGGCCACTAAACTTCAGGCCAAGTGGAGAAGGGAGAATAGCATTTGCAGGTTGCTTATCCTGAATGCTATGGAGGATTCTCTAGCAGAATCCTACAGTAAGAAACCAATTGCCAGAGACATATGGGAGTCTCTGGAAAAACTGTACGAAGAAGACAAGAACAGGAGCAAAATATTTATGGTTGAAAAATATCACAAATGGCTTTTTGAGGACGAGAAGTCCATGCTGCCGCAGGTCAAAGAATTTCTGAAGCTGCGACAGAAGTTGGAAGACGAGGCTATGCCCCTCCCCGACAAGTTTGTTGTTGGAGGGATTGTCTCAAAGCTCCCCGCTGGGTGGAGTAAGTTCTATGCAAACATGCATAGGAAGAAGCTGGAGATCACCCTTGAAGATCTCTTGCAGGAAATTTATGTTGAAGACCAGATGAGGACTCAACATAAAGTTGACGCGCTTTCCAAGCAGATGGCTAATGCAAACTTGGTTTTATCAAGGGAACTAAAAGGAAAGGGAAAGCGTGCAGATTTCCAGAAAAAGATGAAGAACCCTAACAACTTGAATGTTAAGGGAACTTCTTTCAAGTCAAAGAAATCTAAGGCAAAGATGCCTTGTTTCAAGTGTGGCCAGTTGGGCCATTTCAAAAGTGAATGCACAGCACCGGCCAAGAAATTAGAGCAAGGTGAGCCTAGCAAAGTCTCAATGATTACTGATATAATTGCTATGATTGGACAGGTTGATGCTGTAGGATCTGATTCAGACTGGTGGGTAGATACTGGAGCCACCTACCATGTCTGCTCCAGTAAGGAGTGGTTCACCACCTACACACCCACTTCTGAAGCGGTTGTGATGGCGAACCAAGCACAAGCTGAAGTGCTCGGGATCGGGACGGTGGTGTTGAAGCTGACTTCGGGGAAGTCTCTGACGCTTCAAGGCGTAAAGCATGTACCTGCTATCGCCAAGAACCTGGTCTCGGGAGGCCTACTCTGCAATACAGGCCTTAGGATGGACATCAATGCTGGCCAGATGGTGATGTCTATCAAGGGAACATATTTCGGAAAAGCTTTCTATACCGAAGGAATGTTCAAGATTCAGCTTGTAAATCAGTCCAATGTAATTAATGTACTTAATAAAGTCACTCATTCTTCTTATACTCTTGAGTTGTGGCATAATAGGCTAGGACATGTTCATTGTAAACGAATAAACAGAATGTCTAGTCTAGGACTTATCTCCAAATGTGGGGGTAAGTTAGAGAAATGTGAAGTTTGTGCTCAAACGAAGATCACAAGGAAACCCTTTCCAAGGGTTAATCGAAGTACAGATCTTCTGGAGTTGGTTCACTCCGATATCTGTGACTTCAAACAGTTCTCTACAAAGGCCGGGATGAAGTATTTCATAACCTTCATCGATGACTTCTCAAAGTATGTGTTTGTCTACTTGCTGAAGGCTAAAGACGAAGCATTCGAGAAGTTCAAGGAGTTCAGAGCCGAAGCTGAGCGGCAGACTGGACAACAACTCAAAAGGATAAGAAGTGATCGAGGTGGGGAGTACAGGTCTCATGAATTCGTATCGTTCTGTAAGGAACATGGAATTGTCAATGAGACTACGGCTCCGTACTCTCCTCAATCAAACGGAGTAGCTGAGAGAAAGAACGGGACGTTGACAGAAATGATAAATTCAATGTTGTTGACTGCTGGCCTTCCTAAGTGCTACTGGGGAGAAGCTGCATTGACGGCCACTTTTATTCTAAATAGAGTGCCTCATGCAACTTCAGACGTTACTCCTCATGAACTCTGGTTCAAGGTCAGGCCTAACTTGAATGTCATTCGAGTGTGGGGGTGTCTGGCGTATGTCAAGCTTCCAGATCTAAAGATTCAGAAGCTTGGGACAAGGACTACAAAGACGATCTTCTTGGGGTATGCCGAGAAGAGTGATGCTCAGAGATTTCTTGATATTGAGTCAAATCATATCATTGAATCTTGTGATACAGAATATTTTGAAGACAAGTTTGCAAGGCACAAGAATATTGTTCTTCCGAATGTTCCGGAGAATAATGAGGGTGCACAAGAGACTGAAGTCTTCAATGAAGATGTGGTCCAAGAAGATGTTGTTGTTGATACAACGGTTGAACCAGAACAAGCTGAGCCATCAGCTAAGCGTGTGAGGAGGCCGAAGGACTTCGGAAGTGACTTTGTTACCTATCATGTGGAAGCAGATCCGCTTACCTATGATGAGGCGATGAAGACCAGAGACACAGTTTTCTGGAAGGAGGCGATTGACAATGAGATTGATTCCATCACCTCAAATAACACTTGGGTGTTGGTTGATCTTCCTGAAGGAGCGAAACCCATCGGATGCAAATGGATCTTCAAGAAGAAAATGAAAGCAGACGGAACTATTGACAAGTTCAAGGCTAGGTTGGTAGCCAAGGGGTTTTCTCAGAAGCAGGATTGACTATTTTGACACGTATGCTCCAGTAGCCCGGATGACCACCATCAGAATGTTGATTGCTCTCGCAGCAATACATAAGATGGTGATACATCAGATGGATGTGAATACGGCTTTCCTAAATGGCGAGCTGACCGAAGAGATTTATATGCAACAGCCAGAGGGATTTGTCATCAGGGGTCTTGAAGACAAAGTCTGCAAGTTGGTAAAATCCTTGTACGGTCTTAAACAGGCTCCCAAGATGTGGCATAAGAAATTTGACAAAGTTGTAAGGTCAAATGGCTACATAGTCAGCGATACGGACAAGTGTATTTACACGAAGTTCGCTGATAGAAGAGGTGTGATCGTTTGTCTGTACGTAGACGACATGCTTATCCTAGGTACGGATATTAGCTGTGTCACGGAGACAAAGAAATTTATCTCAAGCAAGTTCAGTATAAAGGACTTGGGGGAAGTTGATGTGATCTTAGGGATCAAGATCATCCGGACAGATACTGGACTAGCGCTGTCACAGTCTCATTATATTGAGAAAATGATCACTCGTTATGGGTATCGGGATCTTCCAGGGATCGATACGCCGTACAGGTGTGATCTAAAGCTGAAGCCTAATTCAGGGGAAAGCGTCAGACAGCTGGAGTATGCAAGTGTAATCGAGAGTTTGATGTATGCTACTACTGCCACAAGGCCTGACATAGCTTTCGCCGTAGGAATGCTGAGTCGTTTCACGAGCAACCCAGGTGCTGAATACTGGAAAGCTGTGAAACGGGTTATGAGATATCTCAAGAAGACTCAGACATATGCACTGTACTACAGCAGAGATCTGCTGGTAGTGGAAGGCTTCAGTGATGCCAGTTGGTGCTCAGAGGTGGAGAGCGAGAGGTCCACAGGTGGATACATTTTCACAATGGGTGGAGCTGCTATATCGTGGAAGTCAAAGAAGCAGACTATGCTCTCGCGGTCATCTATGGAATCTGAGTTCTTTGTACTAGATACCGCAGCTGAGGAAGCAGAATGACTTCGAGAGCTCATGTATGATCTTCCATTGGTTGGGGCGCAAATACCGGCGATACCGATATACTGCGACAACCAGGCGACTGCGGCGGTGGCATCAAATGACCTCTTCAACGGAAAGAAGAGGACTGTGTGGTTGAAGCACAGGACAGTACACGATCTTATCAAGAGAGGTGTTATTACAGTGATTGATGTTCGGAGTCAGGAGAACCTGGCGGATCCGTTCACCAAGGGCCTCAAGCGCCAGCTGGTCAATGACACAGCTTGTAAAATAGGCTTGAAGGCATTCTGATATTGGATTATTGTATTCTTACCATAAAGTTTTATGCTAATAATTCAAAGATTTATCTACTAGGCATCTAGCTTTTGGTTCAAGGGAGGACCACTAATCGAAAAAATATCAGGAACGGTGGGTACATGTTCTATTGGGCATGGAGAGGTTACGGACCAATAACCACTGTTGTCTACTATTGTTTTCTACGGAAAACGGTTCCTGTGGGAAGGTTGGCTTAATTGCCTTAATGAGTTCTCAGGCAGAGTGAATGCCTGGTATGCTTTACAGGAAGTATGGTAGAACAGCACTACAAGGAGTGAAACTCCATGCTACAGTGGGTGACTCCACGATGAGGTTCCTATATGTGGGGTGCTGCCCAGGAATAGGATAAAGCCTCGGCTTTGCAGGCCAAGTCACAGCGGCGTAGCACCGCAAATAGGCAGTTAGCCTAATGTTGTATATTAAATATAAAGAGGGGTGTAGTCAGCACTACAAAGAGGAGGAGTTCCTCATGTTACAGTGGCACGACACCACCATGAGGTACCCGGTTAGGGATAAAGCCTCGGCTTTGCAAGCCATGTCGTTGCGGCGTAACACCGCAAAGGAGCCTAAGGCTTCATGCTGGGTAGTTTGGCACTACAAAGAGGCGGTTGCCTCATGCTACTGTAGTATGACACTACGATGAGATTCTCGGTACGGGATAAGGCCTCGATTTTAAGCCATATCATAGCGACGTAGCACCGCAAGGGAAGCGCAAAGCGCTTCATGCCATGTCTCTTTATAATGAACTCACCTATAGTGTATGACAGAGATATCAGGCCGTCTCTTGAGGGTAAACTTGTAGACACCCAAAATTATACACTGAAACCAGGCTGGCACAGGGCCTTTAATATGTAGCCAGAGGCACATGTAACTACATTATATGAGTGGGGAGAATTTCAGCTATAATGCAGAATTCAAGGTTTAGTCCATTCTTGTATTTTTAGTCTGTTGTTTGACTCACGTGGGAAGATTCAAGTCTTAAGTGGCATCTATCCTAAAAGCATAATGGACAGTTACTGTGGGGAACACTCATACTCATATATATAGAGATATGTGGGGGATTGTTGGGTTTGTAGCCTTTTGTTTTGGTTTTTAGTCCCACATCGGCTAAAAAGGAATGTGTATCTCCATATATATGAGTCTTTTCTCTTTATGGAGATGCACATGTAGTGCATATGGGTGTGTGCCATGTGGGATTAATTATTAATGGTATAAAGGCTTAATCAACAATTAAGAAGCTGTAAGCTTTTTGCTCTTGGAAATTTATTTCCATGGAGCTAAGCTCCGTAGGAGCTTAGCGACTCGGACTCGGACTCGGGCTCGGACTCGGGCTCAAGGGCTCATGAGGCGTAATGTGGCATTTTGTTGGTGCACTTTGCACTTAGTATGTCAACATCGTCCCTAGGCGTATAGTGCGCTTAAGTTGCGCTCGTTGTGCGAGCCACTTGCGCGACCACGTTGCGCGGCCCGTTATGCGAGCCCAGTTACGCTGGCCCAGTTATGCAGCCCAGTACGCAGCCCAGTACGCCCAGTGTGCGCAGCGTACGCAGCGTGCGTAGAGTGTACAGTATGCACAGCGTACGCAGTGTGCGTAGAGTGCATAGTATGCGTATGGCTGGCTACATATTAGAGTGGGAACGGTTGCAGCAGTTGCTGCACGTTCAGGAGTAGTTCTGCCACTACCCTGAAGTTTAGGCAACTGCTTGGAAACTGCTCCGTGGGCTATATATGCAGGTTCTCTCCTCTCTCTGAGTGCAGTAGTAATCAGAATTCCAGGGAGAAAAACTCTAAGTGTTCTTTAACACAACAGAGTAGTGAGCGTGTTCTTTAAAACAAACACTAGTACTTTTTAGTATGTGTGGGTTCTGTTACTTCAAACGAAGAGAGAAGAGTAGAGCCATTGCCAGAGGAGTTCGCCGTCTTCCGAGGAGTCAGAAGAGCAGGAGTGTTCCAAGGTTTTCCGTCAACCTTGCTGGTTCCTGGAAGCTGTTCGCAGAGGACGAATAAAGCTTTGAGCAACGATGATAATTCACCCCAGCATTTCCATCTCTCGCCTGTCATCCTTCTGTTGCCTTTAGCAGTTCTGTCAGTATCTTCTTTTTAGAAGGCACTACTTCCAGTTTGCGACGATCACGAAAATCTCTTTAGATTATTCGTGTATTACGATATCTTTTTAGATCTCGTAATTTGCAGAATCCTTCTGGATCTCTATTGCAAAACCTTCTTTAAGAAATTGTATTTGAAACGTTGTCTTTACAACTATTTCAGTTTCTGTATTTTCCATCGAATAGCGTGCCCCGGCGTTCCCGGCAACAACAACTTGTGTGCATACCACCAAAACGGTATCATGATGCCTCTTTTTTTCATCTCCTTTTACTCTTTTTTCTATTACTAGAAGAGTCTGTGCTCCATACTCCTCGTACCAGTTCCATACGTATACCCACGCTACATCCGTTCTTAATTTATATCTAATATAATGATTACTCGAAGAAAATATGCTTGTTGGTAGGTATCATGGTGTTTTTCTTTCCTTTTTGGTTTGGAAATATGTTTTGCATGTCATTTATTTGGTGACTGTTTATGTTGATAACGACTTTACAACTACTATTTGTTTCCATACGGCCGCAACCTCTTATTTTTGGTGTTTGCCAAAAATTAATAAGTTGTCGTACGACTCAGAAAATGGTAGATCTACCTACTATCTAACTGACCATATAGTTTTCTACGTGACAATACCTGATATTTGTCTTATCTATCCTTTTGTGGAGTTTTCTTGTCCTCCGTAGCCGATGTCGTTTAGATGGGAGAAGTCTTTGATAAAGATGATATTTTCTTTTTCGAGCGGTGTCCAAAATGATCTCAAGAAGACAAATATCGGTGTTTGGATCACTCCTTAGATCGACAATCAACTTTGGGACTCCTGTTTGGCTCCTTTGGTCTAACTTCTAATTTTGGGGTTGTCTAAAATTAGTAACCTGTTGCATGATCAAAATGGTAGGTCTACCTACTCTGTAACTCGTGGCCTTCTAGGTTTTGAGTGACAAGATCCTCTCTATTTGGTTTATGTCTTTATATCTTGTATTTAGGAAAACCAATTATATAGTTTCAAAAATATAATTATATTTGGGTTAGATTATATTGAATCTACTAGGATTTTATTTTATTTAAATATATTTGGATTTGGTTTAATTTAAGTATATATTATATTCGAGTTGGATTTAATCTAAAGCTTGCATGCACTAGATTTATTCATGTATAAATCAAGGTCCTCGGTATCAGAGTCGGTTTTAAACTATTCTTATGAGTATTAATTTCCATGGTTTTAGATTGGAGTTTCGAAGTTGTTTTTTTTCCTCCAGGAAGCCAATTTCTTTTAGAAATTATTTTAAAAACTAAAAGATGTTTTTATATCTAGGTATAATTTGTTTCCCGTAGAAGTAATATTGAATATTACTGAATTATCTCCCCGTAAATGATATATTTTTTGTTTATTTTACTTACTAAGAAAGTATCCAACAATAGACACTTTTGAATGAAATAATTTTAAGGTATCTTAGCATTACGAAAGGCATTTTTTGTTTTGTTTTAGTTCTCAATTTTTCTTAACGGAATTCTTTACTAAGTTGACTAGGATAGGACACACAATTTTGGGATTGACCGGGATCGGTACCGTATGGGTGGGTATCAAATGTATTAAAGTCGAGCCCCTGCCATGGCATTATATTATTCCAGTGTGACCTTGTTTGTCGAATGTCCATTTTATGGACTGAGATCCATGCATGCAACCAGATAGGTTTTATAGAAGAATATGGTTTGTAGATGACCATAAATTCAGATCAGTTATGGACATACCAGAACAATGGTGAGATTAGAATATTAGTTCAACACCAATTTTGGTGTACTTCAAGATTAATTTAGGATTAGTTTCTATTACCTTCAAGATTTATTTACTAGATTTAGTCCATCATGTGATGTAAGTTGATTTAGTAGATTTTAGTGAATATTGTAAATTGATTTTAGAATATATTATAAATTAACCTTCAAGATTTATTTAGTAGATTTAGTCCATCACGTGATGTAAGTTGATTTAGTAGATTTTGGTGAATATTGTAAATTGATTTTAGAAGATTGTTTCTCTATCTTTTACGTTGGTACGAAACTTTAAGTGGTATCAAACGAGTTTGACGTGCGTGCCGCACAAACAATAGAAGTTCACCTCGTGACTAAGAAGAGTGAACGAAGAAAAAAAAAATCGAAGCTTCCTAAAACATCCCAATTAATTGAACCTTCCATGCAACAACATACACAAAAGCCCCAATGACCTGATTATTCCCAGGCGAGCCAAATACAACGAAAATAGTTAGTATTATAAACATGAAAATATTTAGTATTATAAACTTGAAAGCTATACAAGTGGAGTAGCATCACATGATCTTTGATTATCCAAAATGTACTCCTTGTTGATCGTTTGTAATTTGCAAAACACAGTATCATTTTATGTGTAGCTTGGATCCACTTTGTGTAAACATCAGTTTGCATATAAGGTATATAAAGATAGATTGATGACTAAATAAGACTAGGAGCTAGTTTCGTTCCATCTAAAATGGACCATTTTGGCCAAAAACACAAATGTAATATGTTTGGTTCCTACAACTTGTTGTTTTGACTTACAAAAAATGACTGCAAATGGCAAATGCATCGAGTATACTTTTTTTTTCATTCGAAATGGATCTTTCTTCATTTCAAACGGGTACCAAACTATTGTTGTTTTGGCCGAGTTGTTGAGAAAAACCAAAAATCCTCCAATTCAGAGATGAAACAAACTTGTCCTAGGTAGGGGTTTTGGTTTGACCGAGCCCACCCTAGGCTCAAAAGTGAGCCATTGTGCTGAAGTTACGAATTTAAGAGCCCATTTGGTAGATGGGAAGTTAGGACGTGTTAGGCAAGTAAAAATATTATGAAATTAAGGAACTTTTTTTTTTGGGTTTCGGATTAAACCTTGTTTGTTTACTAGAAAGTATAAGTGGAAACTTGTCATGAATGATGGCATGCAATAATTAAAAAAATAATTTATATGGAAGGATAAAAGTGGTTGTTTGATTTTGAAAAAGTAAAAAAGTAATAAATAGTCGGGTCATGATTACTCCTTATGAATTTCAATCCATTTAGATGGAAACTAGTTTCCGCTTTAAAGGCAATTAATAATACATATTTTATGCCAAAGATGCAAGTAAATAAAAACCAACACTAGTTTCCACTTAATTTTTGAATATATTTTTTTCCAAGTTTCTACTAGCTCAACATGCTCTGTTTGGCTAATGGAAAGTTTTGGAAACTTAAAAGCATAATTTATTCGGTTTCGAATAACCATAAAAAATGAAAAAAAAAATGAGTTTCTAAGTGCAAATATTGTTTGTTTTATTTCAAATAAAACCATTGTTATTAATAACGATATATAACAAGAACCATAATTTATATGCAGGCTTAAAAATGGGCATTTTGTTTTTAAAAATAAATATTATTAAATAATTGAATCATAATTGCTCACAATGAGTTTTCATGATTAGTGCAAAATGAGGGCTAGTTTTAGTTTGGGGATTGGTTCGACAAATTTCTTAACCTGTTTTATTTACAAGTAAATGAAAACTAGAAAGAGAATACACCACAATAATTTATTTGAATGGGCCGAGCATAGGTCAGCAATGGTTTACTAATAAGAGAATCCAACCCGGCCTGCATTGTTTGTAGGTTAGGGCTAGGCCTGGGCCTAGTATGGGCCGGGTCACTAAATGTTATTGCCGAGAATGCCGGGGCACGCTTTTCGATGGAAAATACAGAAACTGAAACAGTTGTAAAGACAATGTTTCAAATGCAATTTCTTAAAGAAGGTTTTGCAACAGAGATCCAGAAGGATTCTGCAAATTACGAGATCTAAAAAGATATCGTAATTCACGAATAATCTAAAGAGATTTTCGTGATCGTAGCAAGCTGGCAGTAGTGCCTTCTAAAAAGAAGATACTGACAGAACTGCTAAAGACAACAGAAGGGTGACAGGCGAGAGATGGAATTGCTGGGGTGAATGATCACCGTTGCTTAAAGCTTTATTCGCCCTCTGCGAACAGCTTCCAGGAACCAGCAAGGTTGACGGAAAACCTTGGAACACTCCTGCTCTTCTGACTCCTCGGAAGACAGCGAACTCCTCTGGCAATGGCTCTACTCTTCTCTCTCTGTTTCTGAAGTAACAGAACCCACGTGTACTAAAAAGTACTAGTGTTTGTGTTAAAAAACACGCTCACTACTCTGTTGTGTTAAAGAACACTTAGAGTTTTCTCCCTGGAATTCTGATTTCTCCAACACTGAGAGAGAGGAGAGAACCTGCATATATAGGCCACGAGGCGGTTGCCAAGCAGTTGCCTGAACTTCAGAGTAGTGGCTGAACCACTCCTGAAAGTGCAGCAACTGCTGCAACTATTCCCGCTCTAATATGCAGCCAGCCATACGCACATACGCACTCTACGCACACTGCGTACGCTGCGCACACTACGCACTCTGCGTACGCTGCACACACTGCACGTACTGGGCGTACTGGGCTGCGTACTGGGCTGCGTACTGGGCTGCGTAACTGGGCCAGCGTAACTGGGCTCGCGTAACGGGCCGCGCAACGTGGTCGCACAAGTGGCTCGCGCAACGAGCGCAACTTAAGCGCACTATGCGCCTAGCGACGATGCTGACGTGCTAAGTGCAAAGTGCGCCAACAAAACGCCACATTACGCCTCATGAGCCCTTGAGCCCGAGTCCAAGCCCGTGCCCGAGTCCGAGTCCGAGTCCGAGTCGCTAAGCTCCTACGGAGCTTAGCTCCATGGAAATAAATTTCCAAGAGCAAAAAGCTTACAGCTTCTTAATTGTTGATTAAGCCTTTATACCATTAATAATTAATCCCACATGGCACACACCCATGTGTACTACATGTGCATCTCCATAAAGAGCAAAGACTCATATATATGGAGATACACATTCCTTTCTAGCCGATATGGGACTAAAAACCAAAACTAAAGGCTAAAAACCCAACAATCCCCCACATATCTCTATATATATGAGTACGAGTGTTCCCCACAGTAACTGTACATTATGCTGTTAGGATAGATGCCACTTAAGACTTGAATCTTCCCACGTGAGTCAAAAATCAAACTATAATACAAGAATGGACTAAGCCTTGAATTCTGCATCATAGCTGAAATTCTTTCCACTCACATAATGTAGTTACATGTGCTTCTGGCTGCACATTTAAGGCCGTGTGCCAGCCTGGTTTCAGTGTATAATATTGGGCGTCTACAAGTTTACCCTCAAGAGACGGCCTGATATCTCTTTGTCCATACACTATAGGTGAGTTCTTTATTAAAGAGACATGGCATGAAGCGTCCAACGCTTCCTTTGCGGTGCTACGCCGCTATGACATGGCCTTAAGCCGAGGACCTTACCCTGAATCACCGGGAACCTCATCGTAGTATCATACTACCTGTAGCATGAGGTCTAGCCCCTTTGTAGTGCCAAACTACCCAGCATGAAGCCTTATGCTTCTGTGCGGTGTTACGCCGCTACGACATGGCTTGCAAGGCCGAGGCTTTATCCCTAGCCGGGTTTACCTCATTGTGGTGTCGTGCCACCTGTAACATGAGGAACACCTCCTCTTTGTAGTGCTGACTACGTCCCTCTTTAATTCAATATACAGCATTAGGCCAACTGCCTATTTGCGGTGCTATGCCGTTGTGACTTGGCTAACATAGCCGAGGCTTTACCTCCTTCGAGAACCTCATGGTGGAGTCACCGCCACACATTGCATGGAGTCACACTCCTTGTAGTGCTGTGCTACCATGCTTCCTGTAAAGCATACCAGACATTCCAAATGCCTGAGAACTCATTAAGGAATTTAAGCCAACCTCCCACAGGACCTATTTTCTGCAGAAAACAACAGTAGACAACAGTGGTTATAGGTCCGTAACCTCTCCATGCCCAATAGAACATGTACCCACCGTTCCTGATATTCTTCCGATTAGTGGTCCTCCCTTGAACCAAAAGCTAGATGCCTAGTAGATAAATCTTTGAACTAATAGCATAAAACTTTATGGTAGGAATACAATAATACAATATCAGAATGCCTTCAAGCCCATTTTACAAGCTGTGTCATCGACCAGCTGGCGCTTGAGGCCCTTGGTGAACGGATCCGCCAGGTTCTCCTGACTCCGAACATCAATTACTGCAATAACACCTCTCTTGATAAGATCGTGTACTGCCCTGTGCTTCAACCGCACAGTCCTCTTCTTCCCGTTGAAAAGGTCATTTGATGCCACCGCCGCAGTCGCCTGGTTGTCGCAGTATATCGGTATCGTCGGTATTTGTGCCCCAACCACTGGAAGATCATACATGAGCTCCCGAAGCCATTCTGCTTCCTCGGCTGCGGTATCAAGTGCAAAGAACTCAGATTTCATGGATGACCGTGAGAGCATAGTCTGCTTCTTCGACTTCCACGATATAGCAGCTCCACCCATTGTGAAAATGTATCTACCTGTGGACCTCTCGCTCTCCACCTCTGAGCACCAACTGGCATCACTGAAGCCTTCTACTACCGACGGATCTCCGCTGTAGTACAGTATATATGTCTGAGTCTTCTTGAGATATCTCATAATCCGTTTCACAGCTTTCCAGTGTTCAACACTTGGATTGCTCGTAAAACGACTCAGCATTCCCACGGCGAAAGCTATGTCAGGCCTTGTGGCAGTAGTAGCATACATCAAACTTCCGATTATACTTGCATACTACAGCTGCCTGACGCTTTCCCCTGAATTAGGCTTCAGCTTCAGATCACACCTGTACGGCGTATCGATCCCTGGAAGATCCCGATACCCATAACGAGTGATCATTTTCTCAATATAATGAGACTGTGACAGCGCTAGTCCAGTGTCTGTCCGGATGATCTTGATCCCTAAGATCACATCAGCTTCCCCGAAGTCCTTCATACTGAACTTGCTTGAGATGAATTTCTTTGTCTCCGTGACACATCTAATATCCATACCTAGGATA
Organism: Iris pallida; assembly: GCA_029216955.1. Lineage (NCBI taxonomy): Eukaryota > Viridiplantae > Streptophyta > Magnoliopsida > Asparagales > Iridaceae > Iris > Iris pallida. The sequence goes on along the minus strand of JANAVB010025598.1, from coordinate 4,031,858 downwards.
AGCATGTCGTCCACGTACAGACAAACGATCACACCTCTTCCATCAGCATACTTTGTGTAAACACACTTGTCCGTATCGCTGACCATGTAGCCATTTGACCTTATAACTTTATCAAATTTCTCATGCCACATCTTGGGAGCCTGTTTAAGACCGTACAAGGATTTCACCAACTTACAGACTTTGTCTTCAAGACCTCTGATGATAAATCCCTCTGGCTGTTGCATGTAAATCTCTTCGGTCAGCTCGCCATTTAGGAAAGCCGTATTCACATCCATCTGATGTATCACCATCTTATTTATTGCTGCGAGAGCAATTAATATTCTGATGGTGGTCATCCGGGCTACTGGAGCATATGTGTCAAAGTAGTCAATCCCCTGCTTCTGAGAAAACCCCTTGGCTACCAACCTAGCCTTGAACTTGTTAATAGTTCCGTCTGCTTTCATCTTCTTCTTGAAGATCCATTTGCATCCGATGGGTTTCGCTCCTTCAGGAAGATCAACCAACACCCAAGTGTTATTTGAGGTGATGGAATCAATCTCATTGTCAATCGCTTCCTTCCAGAAAACCGCGTCTCTGGTCTTCATCGCCTCATCATAGGTAAGCGGATCTGCTTCCACATGATAGGTGACAAAGTCACTTCCGAAGTCCTTCGGCCTCCTCACATGCTTAGCTGATGGCTCAGCTTGTTCTGGTTCAACCGTTGTATCAACAACATCTTCTTGGACCACATCTTCATTGAAGACTTCAGTTTCTTGTGCACCCTCATTATTCTTCGGAACATCCGGAAGAACAATATTCTTATGCCTTGCAAACTTGTCTTCAAAATATTATGCATCGCGAGATTCAATGATATGATTTGACTCAATATCAAGAAATCTCTGAGCATCACTCTTCTCGACATACCCCAAGAAGATCGTCTTTGTAGTCCTTGTCCCAAGTTTCTGAATCTTTAGATCTAGAAGCTTGACATACGCCAGACACCCCCACACTCGAATGACATTCAAGTTAGGTCTGACCTTGAACCGGAGTTCATGAGGAGTAACGTCTGAAGTTGCATGAGGCACTCTATTTAGAATATAAGTGGCCGTCAATGCAGCTTCTCCCCAGTAGCACTTAGGAAGGCCAGCAGTCAACAACATTGAATTTATCATTTCTGTCAACGTCCTGTTCTTCCTCTCAGCTACTCCGTTTGATTGAGGAGAGTACGGAGCCGTAGTCTCATTGACAATTCCATGTTCCTTACAGAACGATGCAAATTCATGAGACCTGTACTCCCCACCTCGATCACTTCTTATCCTTTTGAGTTGTTGTCCAGTCTGCCGCTCAGCTTCGGCTCTGAACTCCTTGAACTTCTCGAATGCTTCGTCTTTAGCCTTCAGCAAGTAGACGAACGCATACTTTGAGAAGTCGTCGATGAAGGTTATGAAATACTTCATCTCGGCCTTTGTAGAGAACTGTTTGAAGTCACAGATATCTGAGTGTACCAACTCCAGAAGATCTGTACTTCGATTAACCCGAGGAAAGGGTTTCCTTGTGATCTTTGTTTGAGCACAAACTTCACATTTCTCTACCTTACCCCCACACTTGGAGATAAGTCCTAGACTAGACATTCTGTTTATTCGTTTACAATGAACATGTCCTAGCCTATTATGCCACAACTCAAGAGTATAAGCAGAAGGAGTGATTTCATTAATTACATTGGACTGATTTACAAGCTGAATCTTGAACATTCCTTCGGTATAAAAAGCTTTCCCGAAATATGTTCCCTTGATAGACATCACCATCTGGCCAGCATTGATGTCCATTCTGAGGCCTACGTTACAGAGTAAGCCTCCCGAGATCAGGTTCTTGGCGATAGCAGGTATGTACTTCACACCTTGAAGCGTCAGAGACATGCCAGAAGTCAACTTCAGAATAACCGTCCCGATCCCTAGAACTTCAGCTTGTACTTGGTTCGCCATCACAACCGCTTCAGAAGTGGGTGTGTAGGTGGTGAACCACTCCTTACTGGAGCAGACATGGCAGGTGGCTCCAGTATCTATCCACCAGTCTGAATCAGATCCTACAGCATCAACCTGTCCAATCATAGCAATTACATCAGTAATCATTGAGACTTTGCTAGGCTTACCTTGCTCTGATTTCTGGGCCAGAGCTGTGCATTCACTTTTGAAATGGCCCAACTGGCCACACTTGAAACAAGGCATCTTTGCCTTAGATTTCTTTGACTTGAAAGAAGTTCCCTTAACATTCAAGTTGTTAGGGTTCTTCTTCTGGAAATCTGCACGCTTTCTTTTTCCCTTTGGTTCCTTGGTCTGAACCAGATTGGCGTTAGCCAATTGCTTGGACAGTGTGTCCACCTTCAGTTGAGCCCGCATCTGGTCCTCAACATAGATTTTCTGTAGGAGATCTTCAAGGGTGATCTCCAACTTCTTCCTATGCATGTTTGCATAGAACTTGCTCCACCCAGTGGGGAGCTTTGAGACAATCCCTCCAACAACAAACTTGTCGGGGAGGGGCATAGCCTCGTCTTCCAATTTCTGTCGCAACTTCAGAAATTCTTTGACCTGCGGCAGCATGGACTTCTCGTCCTCAAAAAGCCATTTGTGATATTTTTCAACCACAAATATTTTGCTCCTGTTCTTGTCTTCTTCGTACATTTTTTCCAGAGACTCCCATATGTCTCTGGCAATTGGTTTCTTACTGTAGGATTCTGCTAGAGAATCCTCCATAGCATTCAGGATAAGCAACCTGCAAATGCTATTTTCCCTTCTCCACTTGGCCTGAAGTTTAGTAGCCGCAGTGATTGCGGCAGCAGACCCAGTATCTGGAACAGTAGGTTCCTCTTCAAGCAATACGTGATCAACGTCTCTAAGTTGAAGAGTGAGATAAACCTTCCTCTTCCAGACTTGATAATGCTCTCCATTAAACTTTTCTAATTTGCAAAAGTCAGTATTGAGGAGTGAAGCATTAATATTTTCCATCGTAGCAATAAAGCTTTGAGATTGTTATTGCCGAGAACGCCGGGACACGCTTTTCGATGGAAAATACAGAAACTGAAACAGTTGTAAAGACAATGTTTCAAATGCAATTCCTTAAAGAATGTTTTGAACAGAGATCCAGAAAGATTCTGCAAATTACGAGATCTAAAAAGATATCGTAATTCACGAATAATCTAAAGAGATTTTCGTGATCGTAGCAAACTGGCAGTAGTGCCTTCTAAAAAGAAGATACTGACAGAACTGCTAAAGGCAACAGAAGGGTGACAGGCGAGAGATGGAATTGCTGGGGTGAATGATCACCGTTGCTCAAAGCTTTATTCGCCCTCTGCGAACAGCTTCCAGGAACCAGCAAGGTTGACGGAAAACGTCCTTGGAACACTCCTGCTCTTCTGACTCCTCGGAAGACAGCGAACTCCTCTGGCAATGGCTCTACTCTTCTCTCTCTACTTCTGAAGTAACAGAACCCACGCGTACTAAAAAGTACTAGTGTTTGTGTTAAAAAACACGCTCACTACTCTGTTGTGTTAAAGAACACTTAGAGTTTTCTCCCTGGAATTCTGATTTCTCCAACACTGAGAGAGAGGAGAGAACCTGCATATATAGGCCACGGGGCGGTTGCCAAGCAGTTGCCTGAACTTCAGAGTAGTGGCTGAACCACTCCTGAAAGTGCAGCAACTGCTGCAACCGTTCCCGCTCTAATATACAGCCAGCCATACGCACATACGCACTCTACGCACACTGCGTACGCTGCGCACACTGCGCACTCTACGCACGCTGCGTACGCTACACACACTGCGCGTACTGGGCTGCGTAACTGGGCCAGCATAACTGGGCTCGCGTAACGGGCCGTGCAACGTGGCCGCGCAACGTGGCCGCGCAACGTGGTCATGCTGACGTGCTAAGTGCAAAGTGCGCCAACAAAATGCCACATTACGCCTCATGAGCCCGAGTCCGAGCCCGAGTCCGAGTCCGAGTCGCTAAGCTCCTACGGAGCTTAGCTCCATGGAAATAAACTTCCAAGAGCAAAAAGCTTACAGCTTCTTAATTGTTGATTAAGCCTTTATACCATTAATAATTAATCCCACATGGCACACACCCATGTGCACTACATGTGCATCTCCATAAAGAGCAAAGACTCATATATATGGAGATACACATTTCTTTCTAGCCGATGTGGGACTAAAAACCAAAACTAAAGGCTAAAAACCCAACACTAAACAACTCTACCTATAATTATATTTATAGAGGATAAATGGAAGCAAAGGAAATAAGTGTTTTGAAGGGCAACACGTGAAAAATATTTCCTTGGAAATGTAGTGAGTTGTTGGGAGACTCCCCCCTAACCCTCTATGTGTTCTCCATCACCAAAAGACTGTTCTCGAAAGTCATCAGACTATGTCTTTGGTATATACCCACTCTTCCTCTCATTTCTTATTTTATCACTTATGTGATCATTTATTTGCAAGCTAATGTGGTTGGTTGGTTGGTTGATATCATCTGTGGTATTTTCCATTCTAATAGGTGCACAAAACTATTTTGCATTCTATTTTGGGGTAATTCTTTAAGTTGGCCAGTCCAAGTTTAAGTAACTTGTATATTGCAAAAAGTCGTAGGAGTGTGACAAAGACCATCTCTTGGTGGCAGCTAGTTTGGCTGGAAATTTGATACCAAATATTGGGTTGATGCTTACTATTAGTCAGGCGTATGTCTTTGGTGGATCTTTCTTGTGTGATGTCCCTATTTGGTTTTCTTGACGTTTTCCTCCATCGGTGTCTCCATAATGATTTGTATGTCATTTTCGAAAGTTGACAAAAAATATTGCCTTTCGGATTCTCTTTAGGTTGATGATCAACTTTAGAGTCCCTATTTAGCTCTTCAGGTTGATGATCAACTTTAGAGCCCCTATTTAGCTCCTCAACGGTAACTTCTAATTTTGGGGTTGCCCGACATTAGTAACTTGTGCTCATAGTACCAAAATGGTAGTTCATTAGTGAAGTCAGTTAATAAGTGAACAAAGGGTCAAGTATATCATCAAAGAAAAAATCATATTGATGTCAGGTATCACAAAATGAGAGGGTGATAAGTGAAAGAAGGATTCATCTATTAAAGATAAACACACATATCCAACGTATATGTTGACAATTTGATCCCTAGAGATAAGTTCTAGTCTTGTTTGGAGTTCATTAGAATTGTACAATGATGAAGACTTTACACAGCCCTTGGTAAGGGATTTTGATAGGTATCATGGAGCCATAAGTACACATTTAAATATAACATGATGATTTTTCGAAGTACAAGTCAAGGTGGCTATTTGGAGTACAAATCAATGTAGAGAGTGTTAGCTTTATGTCTTATATTCAGGAAAACTAATTATGTAATTTTAAAAATCTTATATATATATACGTATTAGATTTAATCTATATGTATCTTGATTTGGTATTATCTAAATATGTCAAAAATATATCCGGTTGATATTTAATTTAAATCTATTTGAATTAGAGGTAATCTAAAGCTTAGATGTACTAGGTTTATTCAGGTATATAAATAGAGGTGCACATTAGAGTTAAGGGCATATAAAAATATAGAAAATAAATTATAAAGTTGAAACCACACGGTTGATTGGGAGATTTAGGAGTTTTTGCTTTGTGACCCTATTCTGATAAAGTAACCTTATGCAATTTTGTTGTAGAGGTTCAAAACTAAGTTAACGGGATATAATGTATGGAAAACGATTTAAAGTTGCAAATACAAGGTTGATTGAGAGGTTCAAGAGTTGGCTTTATAACCCTATTATTGTAAATGTAAATCAAGTTTGCAGTTTTGTTGTGGAGGGAGGCTGTTGCCAAATCAGAGTAAATCATTGTATTTGTTATTATTGTCTTTGGTATCATTACATGTTATCTTTAGTTCAACACTCTTTTGCTTCTAGCTACCTTAGCTACGAATTTCCACCTAATATAGGGTTGACATCAGGTTGAATGACTTATCAGTATTTTGTGCAAGAGAGGATGCCCTCTCAAACTTGTGTGCGCCTCACTAGATTTTAAAAAACAAATACTTAGTATAGGCCTTTGGAAGAAAAATATTTCGCACGGTACTAAGCAATGTGGTTAGATCTTGTGCTACCTTTAAACTTTTCACGTCTCTCTTACAATCACTTATGGCAACATGTCACAATATTTTCCTTCCAACTTCCTCAAACAACTGTTCCTTATCCAAGGGTCTAAATGTGGCTTGGCGGTTCCATATATACTTCCTCAAACATGAATCATAATAGTATTGCGAGACTACCATAGTGCTTCAACAACGCATTGCAATGCTCTCACAACCACATCGTCATGTTGCCACATCGCACAATATAGTTGTAATGACAATGTAATTGCATGTCCCCTTTGATCAGATTTATGCCATGAGTTCGGTGGAGCTTTCTTGTGCGATATTCCCTTGTACCATTATGATGGGAGGAATCTTGAATGATTTTGATGACTCTCAATCTATGTAGCACATGCACTCTCATCTAAGTAATGTCTCTCGTGTCGGACACCGGCACTCTCAGACAGTCTTCAAACACGTTTTGGACGTTCATTTTTACGTCTTATCATATTTTCATTTGAAAACAGATACGAACACTCTCCAAATAAGGATACTTGTCCTTACATGTCCTCATATTTTCATTTTAAGGGTTATTTACACTGACACCCTTTATGTTTTGTGTTTACTAAGCGTACCTCCCCTAATCTAAAGATAAAAATGCTGACACCCCTTATCCTTTATATATTTTTTAAAGTAGGGGTGTCAGTGTAAAATCCTTTACATAAATTATAAAACATAAGGGTGGTTCGTGTATTTAACACAACATAAGGTGCGTCAGTGTATTTATTTTTAAACTATAGTTGTTTTTAAACTAGGGAAGATCTGCATAAAAAAACATAAAACATAAGGGATGTCAGTTTAAACAACCCTTATTTTAAATTGGGCACAAATACTCTTCGAATAAGGACGTGTCACATTTTTTATAGTATTTTTATTTGAAATAAGGATAAAAATCAAATATAAAACGTAAAACTTGAAACATTTTGTTGTTGCATTTTAATTCAACTACCTTTTTTTGAGGTGTCTTTTTCTCCGGTTTGGCAAATGCCAAGGGAGGATTCGAATCTGCGCCTGTCGTACAGGGGCCCCCCGTTGCTACCGCTAGGCCACAACCCACGGAAAACTACCTATATTATATATATATATATATATATATATATATATATATATATATATATAATATATATATATATATATATATATATATATATTAATATATATATATATATTTTTTATATATATATTTTAATGGTTATATATATATAAATATATATATATATATATATATATATATATATATATATATATATATGAGGGATCATGATCACCACTCTTTTGTATCCCAAAAAAATTCGTGATCACAACGGTTGGATCTTATTTAAGTCATCTAGTCTTAATAGTTGATTTATTCTAACCAACAGTTAACGTTAAATGACTTAAACATGATCCAACGGTTGTGATCGTAGGGACGCAAAAATGCAGGGATCCCTATCCCTCCACACACACACACACACACACACACACACACACATATAGTGTTTAGAAAATGTATGTTGTCGTGTTCGTATCATGTCCTGTATCCTGTGTCGTTTCTATGCAGCATAGGTCACAAGTTTTCTTCTTTTCATCTTTTAAAACAAAAGTTTTGTATCCTGTGTCGTTTCTATGCAGCATAGGTCACAAGTTTTCTTCTTTTCTTCTTCGAAAACAAAAAATATTGTCAAGAATTTTTTTTCTTCAAAATGGTGTTGGCTATTAGATGCAACTCTAAATTAGGAATGGCCTGGGGAAGATTTACTGAATTGCAGGACTATTTGTCATCTAGGTGTACTCCTCTGCAGGATCATATTCGTGTCTGTATTTGACACGTGTCTAACATGATACTTAATTTACATATGAGGTAGCATTCCTATGGCTATGTTCCAAAGGTACGAACTCAATACATGGATGAAAGTTACTTGACATAGTCTTGATCAAGACTAACATAAGTAAAGTATGACAAACTAACATTTCTTTGCAGTGAATCCCCTCTAGAACGTTTCGTAACTTAGTTACTTTCTAGAATATGCTTATATTATATATATATATATATATTTTTATATATAGATATATATATATAAAAATATATATATATATATATATATATATATATATATATTGTTAGAAATTTTATTGTGCCCTGTCGATTCATGAGATGAAGAACATAAATTAAATTGATTGCGGAAGCGTACCTGAATCCATTGCTTGGCTTGATGGATGTTGAAGCGATCGTCTCTTTATTGGGTTCGATCTTCCAACTTGCTACGACCCTTAATGACAAAGGTGAATCCGAATCCTTTGTCCCTCTCTTTCTGTTGATGGGGATGCAGAAGAGAAAAAGAGAGAACCTTCTCTTTGGTGGCCGTATAAGTTGGGGACCATAACCCTAATGAATACACATATTTATATATGTGTTGATATTTCTAATTTGGCCCCTCATCAAATTAGAATTATCTCCGGTATCTACACATTAATTCCATGACAATTATACCCTTAAGCCAATTTCCAAATATACCACTTTAATTTGGCTTAATTATTTAGATAGCCCAAACACAATTAATTTTACATGTGTGGCCCCTTAATTATTGAATAATTCCAACAATCTCCCACTGGGCCACATATGTAACCTTATAATTGTGTTAACCTTAATGAGCTCATAAATTGCTATCTTAATCCTTAGGGTATATCTGGACAATCTCGTCCATTAACCATATCAACATAGGATCAAAGCGGCATTTATCACATATAGCGTAACTAAACCATCAATGGTCACATATACCAATATAGCTAAATGACATAGATCAATCATGGATGCGTAACATGGAAATTATACGTAATGTGATCAATACATGTCTATTTCCAACTGGTCCTCCTTAACTTTAGTGAGATCAATACTTTAACATAATGAAAACAGAATGAACTGAATTTCTATATATCTGATCAGATAAATATTCAAAATACTTTAGTACATAAATGTGTCCAAAACCAAATAGCATCCAAATACATAAAATACAAACTCCCACTGTATTGCCATATTCTTAATTTAGATAACACCCATATGAGCAGTATGCTCATGAAAGATCCTGGGTGATAATACTTTTGTGAGCGGATCCGCTAACATGGAGTTTGTCCTAATGTGCTATTTAAACCATTCTGAATTCTTTCCTTCACAACTAGAAACTTTATGTCAATATCCTTTGACTTATACAAGTTTCTGTTGTTATTGGAATATAGTATTGCTGATTCATTGTCACACCATAATTTGAGTGGTCTTTCAACACCCTCTCCTGTAGGCGCAGCCTTATTACAAGATTTCGTAACTATATTCCATGAATAGATGTCTCACAACATGCTATAAACCTTGCTGTCATGGTGGAAAAAAAATTATGAGTGCATGTTTGACACTCATCCAAATTATATCTCCATTAGTCAGCATAACCTGATGTGGATCTCCTGCTGTGTTGGCATCCAACAAAATCGGAGTCAGAATACCTTATGATCTCCAGAATTATTCTATCTCCTACAAAGAGCATATAGTTTCTTGTTCTCTATTAATTACTTAAGTAGTTTAGCTGCTACCCAATGATCCATCCATATTTGCTTAAATATCTGCCTAACATCCTAATATGTACGCAATATCCTGACGCGTACATACTTGAGCATACATTAGACTCCCTATAACTGATCATGAAGGAAAAATCTATTGTATTTTCTTAATTTTAAGGTTAACCTTAGGGTACTTGATTGAGACCGAATTTGCCTCCTTTAACGAGAGGTGTCACCTGGTTTGCATTGAATACTTCAATCAATATACAAAACCAGAAAATTATTTCTACTTCCACTGAACTTGTGATACACACAATATTCAACAGTGTTCATCTCAAAACCAAACGAGATAATCACTTGAAGTACCTTTGACGAGAAGCTTGCTTGAGTTCATAAATAGATTTTGTCAATTTGTAAACCATACTCTTTGGGTCTTTCGACATAAAGTTTTCTGGTTGCACCATATAAACTGTTTCATCAATGTTACCATTGAGAAATATCATTTTGACATCCATTTAATGTAACTCAAGATCAAAATGTGCAACAAGTGCTATGATTGTTCTAACTGAGTCTTTCGAAGAAACCAGAGAGAAAGTCTCTTTAAAATCAATCCCTTCCTTTTAAGTAAAGCCTTTAGCTACAAGACGTGCTTTATACCTCTCCACATTACCCTTCGAATCCTTCTTGGTTTTAAATATACATTTACAACCAATGGGCTTTCATACCTTTTGGTAATGGGACAAGTTCTTAAACTTTATTGTCTTGCATGAACTTATACTCCTTATTTATTGTATCAATCCACTTTGAGAACTGGAACTTTCCATGGTCTGACGGAAGTTGATTAGATCATCTTCCAGTATCCACAGTCTTCATCACGTTCTTAAAGAAATATGACAATATTATCCGAAATTATATTTCACTTTCTCTGGTGGACCATCTTAATATTACCGGTTCTTGAGGTTGTTGAGTTTGTTCTTTAGAAATAATTGCCTTATCTTGAATGGGGTGCCGCTACGTTGTCGTTGTTAAGGTATCTCAACAACGACTTATAGAGGTAATTCGACATTGTCTTATTGAGACTTCGAATTCACTTCTTGATCATGACATGTATAAAATCCTGCACATCGTCAAAAGTGATAGTAGGAATCGCAATTGATTCCTTCTCAAAGACAATGATTCTGACTTTATTTCTTCCCCAAACTCAACATCCTCAAAAAATATTACAATTCTCGTCTTAAAAATTTATTTGTGTGGGACCGTATAATTATTAACCCCTCGATCTGTCAGCACAGCCAATAAAGTAGCTGCTTACAATTTAACTTTGGTCTGTATTTCCTTTACACATTAATATAGACATTAAAGTCTATAAAGTTAATAAAACCCAAATCTCATCAGACACAAATCGTTCAACTCTATTTCTAGAGATGTGACCTAATCGCTTATGTCATAATGAGACTTAAAAACATTTATTGTTAATTTTGTATTTAGTACCACATGACTCCACTTGCAAGGTTTCATTGTAAGATGTAATAGTTTTAAATGAATATAGGTTATCATAAACCTTAAGGGAACCGTTACCAATAATATTTGAATTTAAAGATAGAGTAAACCTATTATTTCTAAATGAACAATGATAACCAGACTTGTCCATTAAGGAAACTGAAACCAAATTCCGTCTAAAATACGGTACAATAAAAGTGTCTATCAAATCCAAATAATAATTGGTTCCTAAAAATAACCTAAAATGTCCTATTGCATCCATTTCTACCGCCGTCACCCACATAGATGTATCTTTTACCATCAATTAGCTTCGGTAGCTCAGACAACCTTGTCTATAAACACTAATGTGGGTAGTAGCACCAGAATCTAACCACCACGTGTTTTTAGGTACTAAATCTAAATTAACCTCAGAACAGACCAAATTTAGAAATGTATATTTCTTTATACGCCATGCGTGATACTTTGTACATTTTCTCCTTATGTGTCATGTCTTATCACAAAAGAACAACCATTAGTTTTATATTGTTGTTTCTTTTGAGCTAGACCCTTAGCAGCTACTGTATTCATTTTTTTGCCCTTAAAGTTTATCCCATTAAACTTGAAAACTAAATTCTTATTGGCAAATATTATAGCAACATTAATTATAAAGAGAACAAAACAAAACAAAAACGGACATGCTCTATTTAATAACCAAAGAGTAAAATATAGTCAAACAAATCCAAACAATGGTGAACCCCATCTTAAGATACCTAGTACATCATTAATATCAAGTCTTTGGACAGTGATATTAACTGCAAGTGGTACTCTTGGTGTAGTGATCAAATATTGACAAGAAGTCATGTCAAATAATAAGCCTATTTTTGGATCGGGTTATTATTCACATGTAAACCGTATAATTGTCACACATTTATCACCACAAGTATGTGTGCAATTAGGCCAAGTATTAACCTTCCTTTGGGCCGGCTAATACCCGCTTGAATATACACACACAAACATCTGACATCCCTTATAGACTATCTACGTAAGAGAGGTCACTTTGGCGACATCTTGTTTCAATGAGTCTACTTAGAATATTGGACAATTATTGCTAGTCTTAAAAGGCACCAAAAAATTGAATGTTGACTGAATTTTACAAAACTGAATCATGTCCAAAACTTTATATACATGCATATTCATAAGATTATTACTCAAATAAAGTAATCAAAAGCATAATCATGAATTTCAATTTGACAAAATTGGATATTATCACTATAACAAAATTCATGAAATAATCTACGGAGGATATGCATCCAAAGAAAAATTCATAGACATTAATTGAAAATAATAACTCAAAAATATATATATATCCAAAATTGAACATATTTGGTCTAAACTGAGCAATATCAGCATGTATATGTACTAAAAATTGATGGTCCCGATATTACAATATTCTAGATCAGACCCCAATACGATATAAATTTAGACTAATGGCTTAAAGCATCATGCTCACATCTTAAAAAAAATTTATGGTTGAATTTAACGTCACCTTTTGAGATCTGGGAATTTAGTCCAAGCAATTTTACTTGAAACCTTAAACCTACTAATGTCCAAATTTGTGGCTGGCTCTACGAGCTCCTGTGTTAGGAGTCTCCTACTTATGTTGCGACTCCTCCGTCTAGGTTCTTGAGGGCCAAAAAGCAGATTACAGAAAGCTGTTAAGGCCTTGTATATGAATTCTGTGTGATAACTTCTTAGTAAGAAATAGATGGAAAAGAATGGATTGGATTGGTCATATTAACCAGAAGCCAATTATTACTCCACTCGTTTCTCAATTTTAACAAACAAAACCCTATATTAAATTAGATCAAATGATCTAAGGTTCTGAACACCAACAAAAGTTGAATCTAAAAACTTCAAACTCATAAATCAAACAGGATGGCTCTGATACCACTTGTTACAAATTTTATTGTGCCCTGTCGATTCATGAGATGAAGAACATAAATTAAATTGATTGCGGATGCGTACCTGAATCTATTGCTTGGCTTGATGGATGTTGAAGCGATCGTCTCTTTATTGGGTTCGATCTTCCAACTTGCTACGACCCTTAATGACAAAGGTGAATCCGAATCCTCTGTCCCTCTCTTTCTGTTGATGGGGATGCAGAAGAGAAAAAGAGAGAACCTTCTCTTTGGTGGCTGTATAAGTTGGGGACCATGACCCTAATGAATACACATATTTATATATGTGTTGATATTTCTAATTTGGCCATCATCAAATTAGAATTATCTCCGATATCTACACATTAATTCCATGACAATTATACCCTTAAGCCAATTTCCAAATAGACCACTTTAATTTGGCTTAATTATTTAGATAGCCCAAACACAATTAATTTTACATGTGTGGCCCCTTAATTACTGAATAATTCCAATATATATATATATATATATATATATATATATATATATATATATATATATATATATATATATATATATATATATATATAATGAGGGAGGTGAGGTGCCACCCTATGGAGGGTGTCTACTTGTCACCCCCCACATGTTATCATCATGAACCCATGTGCATGATGATAGCATTGGGGGTGACAAGTAGACACCCCCCCGTGAGGTGGCACCCTACCTCCCTTATTCTCTATATATATATATATATATATATATATATATATATATATATATATATATATATATATATATATATATATATATATATATATATTTATATATATATATATATATATATATATATATATATATATATATATATATATATATATATATATAAATATATATATATATATAAAAAAATATATATATATATATATATTATATATATATATATATATATATATATATATATATATATATATATATATATATATATATATATATATATATATATTTTCCCTTATTCTATATATATATATATATATATATATATATATATATAAAATATATATATATATATATATATATATATATATATATATTATATAAATATATATATATATATATATATATATATATATATATATATATATATATATATATATATATATATATATATATACGAATGTATAAAATATGTAATAGATATCAATTTATGTGTATATTACCATAACCACACCATGTCCTTATCCTAAATTTTCTGGAAATGTCATTCTCGAATTTGTATCGTATTCATATTTGAATCCATGTTTATGCAACCTAGTTTGTCATCATGTCAACCTTTTAGCTTCAGAAGGGGGGATACTATAAATCATTAGGTCCTAGAAGTTTGGTTTGCGAGTCCGGGGAAGCCTTTGTGATTTTATTATGCACATAGTTTTTGCTCATGAAAAGATTTATGTTCTTATTATTCCTTTTCAGCATCTTGTTACTTCTGCTATATATATGTTTGTGTGTTGAGATACATGGCATTTTGTGTGAACCTCTGCTCCTTTTTACTGATACAGCTTCAGAAACTGACTTAAATGTCGAATGTCGAATGGGGAAAAGCGTAGCAAAAGATTCAATTGAATACCATGGTACATCCGTTAACAAAGAAAAGAACAGAATTAGCTGCTGGATGTACCATCTTGTTGGACGTTTCGACCGACCAAAGCAGGCGGAAGCTGGATTGGTTTTCTTGTAGATTGTCCCCAGGACACAGTTCTCCTAAAATTAGTTAATGCCACCAACGCAATTGGGGATACAGATGCATTGGTATCGTTGCTCAGTACCGTTACTGAAGTCGTGGGGGTACGGAACGTGGTTCGGATTATCACTCACGATGCCTCATGTTATATGGGAGCTCAATACTGAAGTCAGTAGTACCATTTATCACACTGGAGAATATGGTGTCCGAGAGAGAGAATCTGGTGAGAATGTTCACCTCCGAAGCATGGAGCACGTCCCCTTGGAGTACTAAAACTAAGGGTGATAGGATTTGTGACTTGGTCACGAGTTCCTCCTTTTGGGCTACAGCGATTAGTATTTTGAAAATCACAATCCTTTTTGCGTATGATAAATGAAAGTGATGCATCTCCAATGGGGTTCTTGTATGAAACGATGTATATGACAAAGGAGGAAATAGGGAAGAACCTAGGAGGTGAAAATGGGACACTAGAGATAAAATTGTTGGGAAAGAAACGCGGAAACCTTTCCCCAAACTAGAGAGTACCTGCGAGAGAACCGAGCAAACAATGCACAAACCAAAACACCAAACACAATCACGCAGACACAAAGAATTTTTGACGTGGAAAACCCTTGTGGGAAAAACCACGGGACGATCGTAGTCCAACCCTGAGAAGCCTCCACTAATGGAATAGAAGAATTAAACCCTCTACAAACTCCTTCCGATCCAAATCAGATCCCCACAACACTCATAAGTAAGAACAATGATTATAAGGCTACGAAGAGCGAGAACGACGAGTAGAGATTACCCGAACGCGATCTCCTTCGAAAAATAACCTTCAATCCTCCGTCTTCTCTCCCGAAGTTGTAATGGCACTCTTGCCTCCTTCTCTCTCTTTTCTTCAATCTTTTACGATAATTGTGTTACAATTGTGTTGCATTCTGATTAGGGTTTGGAAATCCCAACTTAACTCCCTAATCCCGCAACAAACCTGGACCGTTTGATTAGATCCGATGGTGAAAAATCACCCAGATTTCTGCCTCAGCCCCGACGACACAGAGTTCGGCCAGAACTCTGTGTCGGGCAAACAGAACCTGCCATCAATATTCTGGAACGGCCAGACCAAGCTCGGCCAGAACTCGGCCTGGGATCGAGTTCGGACCGAACTCGGTGGCCCAGTTCCAGAAGCTCCCCTTTGGAGCAGCAACAGCAGTAGCAACTCCTCGTTGCCTACTTTCCGAGCTTCTTCGACATCGAACGGCGCTCTTCGCACTCCGGGATCTTCTCCACATAGGTTGGGAACCCCACCCACTCCAACAAATCTTCCCCTTCACAACTATAGGGAGGATATCGTCATCCCGACGATCTACCTGCAGTACTCAAACTTCTCCCTTGGTAGAATCTTCGTGAACATATCAGCTCCGTTGTCATCTGTATGAACCTTCTCAAGCTCCGCGTCTTTCTTCTCAACCACATCCCGTATCCAATGATACCAAGTCTCGATGTGTTTGGACCGGCTATGAAACGTCTGATTCTTCACAAGGTGTAGCACTCTGACTGTCACAAAGTAAAGTATACTGCTCTTGCTTCAGTCTCATTTTCTGCTGCAGCTTCTTCATCCACAGCAACTCCTTGCAAGCCTCCATTGCCGCAATGTACTCTGCCTCTGTCGTCGACAAGTCAACACACTTCTGCAACCGCGACTGCCACGACACCGCTCCTTCCGCAAACATAATTACGTAGCCCGAAGTCGATCGCCTCGTGTCTACATCTCCAGCCATATCAGCGTCGGTATACCCAACCAGCTTCGGCTCGTCACCACCAAAGGAAAGTCTCTAACCAGCAGTGCCTTGAAGATATCGTAGAATCCACTTGACCACACTCCAATGTACCTTTCCAGGATTTGAAAGATACCTGCTAACCGTACCAACTGTATGAGCAATATCTGGCCTCGTACACACCATGGCATACATAAGGCTTCCCACAGCTGAGGCATATGGAACCCGCTCCATATCTTCCTTTTCGTCTTCGGTAGATGGACACTGCTCCTCAGTGAGCTTAAAGTGGGCCGCAAGGGGGCAACTTACTTTCTTCGACCCGTCCATCCCGAAATGCTGAAGTACCCGATGAATGTACTTCATTTGGGACAAATGTATACAGCTTGGACTCTCTCTCTCTCGGCTGATCTCCATCCCAAGAATAGCCTTTGCTGCGCCCAAATCCTTCATAGAGAATGCCGTACCCAGTTGGCGCTTCAGCTCTGCTATCCTAGTGGCATTCCGACCCACTAATAGCATATCATCAACATAGAGTAATAAAATGATGAAATCATCCTCGGCAAAATACCTCACAAATGCACAATGGTCCGATGTCGTCCGTGCATAGCCATGCTCCCCCATAAACGACTCAAACTTTCTATACCACTGCCTCGGAGCCTGCTTCAGACCATACAAGCTCTTCCTCAACCGGCAGACCAAATGTGCCTTGCCCTTCTCACAGAATCCCTCTGGCTGCTCCATGTACAACTCCTCCTCAAGATCACCATAGAGGAATTTCATCTTCACATCCATCTGCTCGACCTCCAAGTTGAGACTGGCTGCTAATGCTAGCACCACCCGAATAGACGAATGCTTGACGACAGGCGAAAAGATCTTATCATAATCCACGCCTTTTCGCTGACCGTAGCCTTTAACTACCAGCCTCGCTTTGTATCGAGGGCGAGTAGCATCATCCGTCTGCTTCACTCTGAACACCCATCGATTCTTCAAAGCCTTCTTGCCCTTTGGCAACCGTACCAGCTCATAAGTGGAATTGGTGTGCAAGGAACTCATCTTCTCCTGCATAGCCTCCATCCACTCCTGCCTGTGTTCGTCTTCCATAGCCTCTGCAAAACTTTCGGGCTCTCCCCCGTCAGTCAATAGCACATAATCATCTGGTGAGTATCTCGTAGATGGTCGATGATCCCTGTCACTCCTCCTCAAAGGAACCACTGGTGCTGGCTGTATACCGACAGCCTCATCTTCCTCAGGAACTACCTCTCCGGCATGCTCATCCTCCTGAAGAACGCCCTGACCACCATCAGCAGGCTGATAATCAAGGTTGGGAGCAACTCCATGTACTGGCTCCCCCATAACTGGATCCTCTGCGATGTCCTCTGGAAACTGCTCGAAGCAAAATGACTCTAACTCAGGCAATTCCTCAGCCTCAGAAGGCGTCTCGGAATCCTGAGTGTTGGTCATGGTCTGATCCTCGACGAACACTACGTCCCTGCTTCTGTAGAGCTTTCTTCCCACCGGGTCGTAGAGTCTATATCCAAACTCATCCCGACCGTAGTCGACAAAGACGCATCGCCTTATCTTCGGCTCAAGTTTGGTCCTCTCGTCCTTCGGTACATACACGAAGGCCTTATAGCCAAACGCCCGCAGGTGATTGTATGACGACTCTTTGCCGTACCATACTTTGTCAGGCACATCACCCTGCAAAGGAGCACTAGGAGACAAATTAATAACATAAGCAGCTGTGAGAAGAGCCTCACCCCAGTAACTGACCGGCAAGTTTGCTTCTGACAGCAAATATCGCACCCTCTCCATCAGTGTCCTGTTCATGCGCTCCGCTACACCATTAAGCTGAGGTGTCTTGGACGGAGTCTTCTGGTGTCGTATCCCTTGCTCTCTGCAATACGCATCAAAGGGACCAATGTATTCGCCACCATTGTCGGACCGAACACACAATAACTTCTTGTCCGTCTCTCTTTCAACAAAGGCCTGAAACTCTTTGAAAGTAGGCAGCACCTGATCCTTGGTCTTTAAGGCATAGACCCAAACCTTCCTGGAACATTCATCAATAAAGGTTACAAAGTAAGAAGCACCACCAAGAGATTTTACCTTCATAGGACCGCAGACATCCGAGTGAATTAACTCGAGCAACGCCGGCTTCCTCGAACTTGGGTGACTTTGGAAAGACACCTTATTTTGCTTTCCAGCTAAACAGTACGTGCACTTCTCCAACTTTGTAGACTTGAGCCCTAGAATCACCTTCATGTTCACCAAGTAGCTCATCCCCTTCTCGCTGATATGGCCGAGCCGCCTGTGCCATAACTCGGTAAACGCATCACTGACTGCGTTCACCTCCTATGCTCCATGTGCTCTCCCCTTCATATAGTAGAGACCGGACTTCTTGCTTCCTCTGGCAATCACTATCGAACCCCTGGAAAGTTTCCACTGACTATTCCCGAAGAGACCGAAGAATCCCTCGTCATCCAACCTTCCAACCGACACCAGGTTGAAACGGATATCAGGAACATAACGAACATCTTTGAGAACAAGAACTGCACCCATCTTCGTTCTCAAATGCACATCTCCAACGGCAACCACCTTCGACACATCTCCGTTGCCCATCTTCAACACGCCACAGTCGCCTGTCGTGTAAGTGGCAAATAGTGCCCTGTTGTGAGATACATGTGCGGAAGCCCCTGAGTCCACCAGCCAAGAATTGTCATCACAGGCGAGGTTTGTAATGACCTCATCACCTACGACGATCACATCGCCTCCACGCATCGAGGCCGTCGCTGTAGTGTTCTCTTCTTACTTCTCCTTGTCGCCCTTCTTCTCTCTCTCTTCCAAGCGAAACAGTTCCGCTTGATGTGGCCCTTCTTGCCACAATGGTAATACTCCGAGTCCTCGTAACGACCCTTGGACTTCCTCCTGCTCTTGTCTCTGCCACCACCTGGACCCCTACTTTTGCCCCTTCCGCGGCTCTCTGAAACCAATGCCTCTGAGTGGTGGGATGTGGATGAAGTGCCCTGAGAACGTCTCCGCATCTCTTCATTCAGTACCCCGCTCTTGGCAAACTCCAGACTGACCATGCCCTCTGGAGCAGAAGTGATCATAGATACTCGTACGGTCTCCCACAAGTATGGCAAAGTACACAGCAGCCACAGTCCCTAAACTTCGTCGTCGAACTTGACTCCCATAGAAGATAGCTGGTCAACCACACCCTGGAACTCACTCAAGTGGTCCGAAATAGATGCCCCATCCTTGTATCGCAGACCCATCATCGTTCGGATCAGGAATAATTTGTTTACCTCGGTCTTCTTCGCATACAAGGATTCCAGCTTATCCCACAACGTCTTCGCGTGCTCAATATTGGCAACGTGGTTGTACACGTTCTCGTCAACGAACTGCCTGATGTATCTGCACACTTGTATATGCTCGAATTTCCAGTCCTCCTCGGATTTATCACTGGGCTTCTCGGATACAAATACGGGCAGATGCAGCTTCTTGACAAACAGCAAATCTTTCATCTTGCTCCGCCAATAGTGATAGTTGGTACCATTCAGATTCACCATGCGCACCGGCTTCGCGTCCATCTCTCCTCTCTAGTTTCTGTCAACTCCTGACA
This sequence comes from Iris pallida, assembly GCA_029216955.1. Classification (NCBI taxonomy): domain Eukaryota; kingdom Viridiplantae; phylum Streptophyta; class Magnoliopsida; order Asparagales; family Iridaceae; genus Iris; species Iris pallida. The sequence goes on along the minus strand of JANAVB010025598.1, from coordinate 4,011,666 downwards.
CCCTTCTGAATTCCAGAACCTGGCTCTGATACTACTCTGTTGGAAAAGAAACGCAGAAATCTTTCTCCAAACTAGAGAGTACCTGCGAGAGAACCGAGAAAACAACGCACAAACCAAAACACCAAACATAATCACGCAGATATAGAGAATTTTTGACGCGGAAAACCCTTGCGGGAAAAACCATGGGACGATTGGAGTCCAACCCTGAGAAGCCTCCACTAATAGAATAGAAGAATTACACCCTCTACAAACTCCTCCGATCCAAATCGGATCCCCATAACACTCAAAAGTAAGAACAATGATTACAAGGCTACGAAGAGTGAGAACGACGAGTAGAGATTACCCGAACGCGATCTCCTTCGAAAAATGACCTTCAATCCTCCGTCTTCTCTCCCGAAGTTGTAATGGCACTCTTGCCTCCTTCTCTCTCTTTTCTTTAATCTTCCACGATAATTGTGTTACAATTGTGTTGCATTCTGATTAGGGTTCGGAAATCCCAACTTAACTCCCTAATCCCGCAACAAACTTGGACCGTTTGATTAGATCCGATGGTAAAAAATCACCCAGATTTCTGCCTCAGCCCCGACGACACAGAGTTTGGCCAGAACTCTGTGTCGGGCAAACAGAACCTACCAGCAACATTCTGGAACGGCCAGACCGAGTTTGGCCAGAACTCGGCCTGGGACCGAGTTCGGCCCGAACTCGGTGGCCCAGTTCCATAAGCTCCCCTTTGGAGCAGCAACAGCAGTAGCAACTCCTCGTTGCCTACTTCCCGAGCTTCTTCGACATCGAACGGCGCTCGTCGCACTCCGGAATCTTCTCCACATAGGTTGTGAACCCCACCCACTCCAACAAAAATATGGAACAACTATCTTCATAGCCATCTCCATTCTGCTGCTTACTATCTGAATCCATTTCTATTTTACTCGAATGGCTTCTTCATCGATTCCGAGGTTACAAATGGTGCCATAGAATGCATAGTACGGATGTTAAAAAATCAGAGGCAAGCAAGAGTTGATGTCTGTGCAACTCAAATCCTATAGAGCTGCTCTTGGAGGGTTCTCAGAGGAGATGGCACTCAATCACATATCACAAGTTCCACCAGGTCAGAGAGCTAAACGGTTCCTTCTTTTTGTTTCTTTATCTTTCTGTCTGAGGTTATATCATTGAACAACTATCAAACAATCATATGAACATAATATTTTCTCTATCTAAGCTCATTTGGTTTCTGGCTGAGGTGTATCATAGAGTATATATGGAAATTGTACAGGTATAACCTATGTTATATTGTGGAGTACAATATATGGCTTGTAGATGCGCCAATCCTCCTATCAAACCATATTAATCTTGTTGCCCCCTCTGACTTCTCTTTATAACCCAATTACCATGTCGTGTAACATTTTTTCCAATGAGCAACATAGTGACAGCATTCTCTCAATACTTCAATCAATGTTTCTTCGACTAATTAGTCATGAAATAATCATGCTGCTTCTATTTTAATGTGCTTCAAGCTGATCATTCTTCGAGTAAGTGAATGTACTTAATGTCTTTAGTCACTAAGCAAAGTATGCATGTAATAATATTGACAATTTTAGCAAGTTCATCCCATTTATTTTTTTGAATATAATTGTCGGAAGATTCAAGAACTTCATGCAAGTTACATGCTTTTCCTTACTCTTTAAGCATCTTGAGATCTCTCTCCGACAATATAACTTTGCTTTGTGTCCAATGTTATCAGCTTTTAACATAGTTATTTTCTCATGACACCTCCCACCTTGAACAAAGATGGTGAAACTTTACCTTTACTCCAAAGTTGTGGTGACCATTACAATAGGGTCTGTTGTGGAGCATAAGAAAGCTCCATAAAAGATTTTTAAAAAAATTTATGACCAGATATCCATCCACCCAACGACAACCCTATATGTTGGTGCCAAATTCCTAGTTGAGGTAGCTAAGTTCATGACATAAAACATAAGTAGACACTTGTGAAGGTTAAATATTTATATTATTTCAATATGATACTGCAGATCGAATGCACATTTTGTTTAAGAGCTGGATTCAGACACCATATGTTTTGTTACAAAATCTGCTCAAAATGAGTGTTAGACGAGATTTGAACCTCGACACCAGGTTAGTCCCTGCCATTGTACTAGACTGCATGTGCGGTTTGGCATTCTGTTTTGCACTTCATTCTCCTTCACATTACAATTTTTACCCTTCACATCACAATTTTTCTAGGCTGACTTCCATGAACACTTCCTAGGCTGACAACTATTCATTTATACGACACAATATGCTTGAATAGAGGAGACAGGGAAGATGAAGTTGTTTGAATGTATGATTTTATGATGAACTATTGAACAAGAAACTATTAAAACTAAGCAGAAAACATCCTCTGACCTTTCTTTCCAACTCAAAAGTTCTTATACAGGATCCACCCTGCTCTCAGCCCTCCCAATGCCCTGAAACCCTTTTAGGTAGATATTTAATTTAATCTATCCCTAACATAAATAAGCTTATATGGGTCAGCCTTGTCACATCACAAGTCGCATAACGAGGTGCAAGGTACACATGGTGCTCGAGGGCAAGGCACATGGCGTGACACTTGCCTCGTTGAAGCGAGATGCACATTTGTTGATTTAAAACTTTACAAAGTACAATAAATCGATAACAATATTATTATCAACAATTTATTGTATAGCTAACTTAAGAGAACAAATTTAGAAAAGAATTAGAAAAATTGCAAAAATTTAAATCTCTCTTATGAGTGTTGCTGGACTTCAACAATTGTAGTTGTCCACATAGGAAGATTGGTGGGGGTGCTGACAATGAACAATTTGATCTAGTAAGTGGAAAGAGCAAAAATAATTGTAATTTAATTCAAAGAAAAACTGCAAAATGAAAGAAACCACTTAAGAAAGGTTATTAGACTTTTGTTGTAGAGTTTCATCGCTTCAGTAAAGCCGCTGCAAAAAATAAATTGAAAATATAAAATACAAAGAAAACAGAAAAATAGAAAATTGCAACTTGAGAAAATAACATGAACCCTTCAGCTAACAAGAGGTTGTCGAAAATCAAGGGAGGACGGTCAACTATGTTGCACGGACACGGGAAAGTGGTGCCGGTCTTGAAAGGTCTGCATTCTGCCCGGCCTGGATGATGTGCGGTCAAATGAGCAACGGAATGTTGCTACCCACTTGGTGGACCAAGCTTATGGATGGGACTACTGAAGCAGACCCTGTCTACCTACGGATAGATCTAACCTACCAGTATATCAATGATCTACTGTTTGCTCTGTTGCTTCATTACTGATTTGTGCCCCTTCTTGTACTTCTTAGGATACTCTAATGGCAAGATGGCTTCACTTTCCAACTCTCTTGTGCAATGGACACAGGGCTTGTTTTTTGCATTATGTCCTCTTTCTAAGACAGTAATTTTCGGCATAAAGTGAACAAGCTTTGGTCTAAGGTTTTAAAATTCATTTATTGCCAACATATATGTATAGTTTATATGGATATGATTTAAGCAGACCTAATCCAAACCATGAATAGATGGCTAAAATTTGGAAAACATTTATGGAGCCTTGGTTGTTTTATGTTCATTTTGTCTCGGAATGGGCCAAAACTGTATTGAAATTAGCCTACGTTTTGTTAACTTTCCAAAATTTATTATATAATTTTGGTCAATGTGTGTCTGATCTGATAGTGTTTGATACTCGATATGACCGGTACCGACATTGGGGCACTTTTCCTATCAATCCACCAAGAAAATATTAAAATTAAAAAGAGAAGTACGGAAGAAAACATTGTTGACACAATGATTCGTTAGTGCTGAAGATCAACCTGCCATGTATCAAATAGTTTTCTAGTTTTTGCATTTTGTATTTTTTTTTTTTTTGGTTTTCCAAAGCCGGATGATCCCATGTTTATGTCATGTCTACGTATCGGACACATAAATACTCCAAAATACGTCAAAACTACTGAAGTGTCTATATCATGGTGTCCTTATCATCTCATCACCTAGGTTGTCAACTCACAATACGCATAATGTAGCGTTGTTTAAGTATCATATCTCGTGTAAATCTTATGATAGAATAACTCTAGAAGTTTAGGTCTATCCTTCTAAATCCATATAGAAACATGATTTTATATAATTTTCTCATAATTTTTTTCTTGGTTTCATCTTTATACGTCTATGTAGTTCCATAATCCATATTCTTATTACATGACTCAAATAAAAAAACCTGATACTACCTATCAGCCTACATGTATCATATCGGATCAACAAATATGTAACGAAATGTAGTATATTGTACCATATCGTATCATAAGATACGTACCTTTTTCGTAAGATTCTAAGGACATAGGTCAAGCCATATTCCTGTTCGTACAACATTGGGAGCATTTTGGTGAACAAATTAAGATTTAGGTTAACAGATGAAAAGTTGCCATTGTAGCAAGAAGGACAACAATAAAAAAAATAAAGATGCCAAAGTTTCGACTTATATTTGGGATTTGTTTGCAACAATAAGGTTGTTGGGATTTGTTGGCAACTCTGGAGGGAGATCCACCTCTCTCCCCGGGAATGTTTGGGAGAGACCTATATAGCTCTACCAAATTCTAAGCTTCATGGTCATTTCCATGTTCATGTAATTTGTTATCAACGAGGACAGCGTGATCATTCTCTTGATACTTACCTGAATTTCTTATTCAAAATGTAATTTGCAGTGTTTTGGTGGTCCTTGCATGGATCGCATTGTCCTGAATCGCAAAAGGTCGCCATCAGAATCTTGAACCAAGTTTGTAGTTGTAACTTGAGGCATAAGCTCAGGACGTGCGTCTCTGAACAGTTGCATGCTAAAGCACAGAATTCTATCGAGCAACAGAGGTTTGCAAATATGGAGTTTGTCCGCAATAATCTCTGTTTGTGGCAGCCTCCATCCAACAAGGACCGAAGGGATGATATCAGCTTAGTAGACTTCAGCGCGGTAAATGACTGGATAGTAGAAGATATGTAATTTCACTATAAATTTTAGTGTAGAAGGTGGTTCAGTTCCAAAAGTGGATGCATGTATCAGAAGCAAAAATATGACAATATGTGGAAAACAATAGTGTGGTGCTTTGTATTGGGCAAGTTTCTTTATGTAAATAGCTTATGGGCACTTTTATTTATAGACTGCTTTAGAATTTGACTACCATGAGAAGATTTATCTATAATTTTGCACCATTTGAATTTCTGGATATGAAATCCTTTGAGGAGGTGTCGTGGAAGATGGAGTGGTCTGGCTATTGTTTGCCATTTAAGTTAATTCGTAAGAACTTGGACACCTCACAGACTTACAGAGAGTCGGGGTTTTGGTTTCCATTTGTATTTGTTTGTTTTGCTTCTTTTTTTTCCATTCATTATTTGCTCTTTATACTTTCATTTCATTTTTCTTCTTGAGATGAAAGCTGATGACATGGCATTGGAATACTTGGCTGAAGATATAGACATTGTGATTCTGATGTTAGGTTTGATGTTAAGTAAGGTTTTTGGGGTAGTTATTACCATTGTTATTATTATTTAGCATAGTGTCATGGACTCGCGTGATTTTGTCTACACTACCTGTGTGTGTTCCTCTTGAAGTTTCATGAACAAAATGACGAGAGATGAGAAGAGAAGAGAAGAGTGGACATTTGAAGAGTGGACACTCAAAGTATTGGACAGATGAAACTTGTACGATATGTAGAGAACTTACAATTTTTTGTGGTGATGAGTAAACAAGACTAGTGTACCCTATTTATAGATTCAGGGGCCTTACAAATGTTTCCATGACTGTGCCACTTGCTTAACATCTAACGTTTGGAAGCTTCTACGCGTAAGATATTTAAAAGGTTTCTTAATAAAATATTTACATGATAAGAATAGTATAAAACTTCTAAAAATATAGGAAAGTCTCATGAGATTTCAAGAGCACTCCACCACATTCGTAAAAAAAAACTCTAGCCTTCCAGCTTAACCCGGTCTGGAGAGGGTTATTCTGAGCATTCTCGATGGAGCAAAAAATTATATGCGTGACATTCTCCTCCACTTGTGTTGACACCGTCGTCGTATGTCCGTTAAGAAGCTCCTGGATATTGTCCTTAAACTGATGCAAAGTATTAGCACGCGACCAAGTGGACTCCCCATGTGACATTCCCTTCCATCCCTTCTATTTAATAAGGTAGTATACATACGGTAAAACGTCTCGTTGGCGGATGGTGCATTCCCTTCCGTTTGATTGCCATCCAAGCTTGTATGATAAGGCCTGAGGCAACTCGCATGAAAGACGTGATTGATCTTCAGTTTGGTAGGGAGTTCAAGTTTGTATAGAACTTTGCCCACCTTCTTAAATGTAATGCCCCGTCCCGCTCAGTACAACTAGAGGAATCAAAATATTTAGCATTCATTATTTGCTCTTTATACTCTCATTTTATTTTTCTCTTGAGATGAAAGCTGATGACATGGCATTGGAATACTTAGCTGAAGATATAGACATTGTGATTCTGATGTTAGGTTTGATGTTAAGTAAGGTTTTTGGTGTAGTTATTACCATTGTTATTATTATTTAGCATAGTGTCATGGACTCGTGTGATTTTGTCTACACTACATGACAAGAAATGAGAAGAGAAGAGTGGACACTCAAAGTATTGGACAGTTAAAACTTGTAAGATATGTAGAGAACTTACAATTTTTTGTGGTGATGAGTAAACAAGACTAGTGTACCCTATTTATAGATTCAGGGGCCTTATAAATGTTTCCATGACTGTGCCACTTGCTTAACATCTAACGGTTGGAAGCTTCTACGCGTAAGATATTTACAAGGTTTCTTAATAAAATATTTACATGATAAGAATAGTATAGAACTTCTAAAAATATAAGAAAGTCTCATGAGATTTCAAGAGCACTCCACCGCATTCGGAAAAAAAAACTCTAGCCTTCCAGCTTAACCAGGTTTGGAGAGGGTTATTCTGAGCATTCTTGATGGAGCAAAAAATTATATGCGTGACATTCTCCTCCACTTGTGTTGACACCGTCGTCGTATGTCCGTTAAGAAGCTCCTGGATATTTTCCTCAAACTGATGCAAAGTATTAGCATGCGACAGGTGGACTCCCCATGTGACATTCTCGTCCATTAGGTGGACTCTCCATGTGACATTCCCTTCCATTTAATAAGGTAGTATACATACGGTAAAACGTCTCGTTGGCGGATGGTGCATTCCCTTCCGTTTGATGGTCATCCAAGCTTGTATGATAAGGCCTGAGGCAACTCGCATGAAAGACGTGATTGATTTTCAGTTTGGTAGGGAGTTCAAGTTTGTATAGAACTTTGCCCACCTTCTTAAATGTAATGCCCCGTCCTGCTTAGTTCATCCGGAGGAATCAAAATATTTAGCATTCATTATTTGCGCTTTATACTCTCATTTCATTTTTCTCTTGAGATGAAAGCTGATGACATGGCATTGGAATACTTAGCTGAAGATATAGACATTGTGATTCTGATGTTAGGTTTGATGTTAATTAAGGTTTTTGTTGTAGTTATTATCATTGTTATTACTATTTAGCATAGTGTCATGGACTCGCGTGATTTTGTCTACACTACCTGTGTGTGTTCCTCTTGAAGTTTCATGAACAAAATGACGAGAGATGAGAAGAGAAGAGAAGAGTGGACATTTGAAGAGTGGACGCGTATTGGACACTTGAAGAACTTTTATGATATAAAGAGTACTTACAAATTTTTGTGGTGAGAAGTAAATGAGACTCATACCCTATTTATAGATTCAAGGGCCTTACAAATGTGACAATGACTCTGCCACTTGCTTAACATCTAACGGTTGGAAGCTTTTATGCCTAAGTTATTTATAAGGTTTCTTAATAAAATATTTACATGATAAGAAGAGTATAGAACTTCTAAAAATATAGGAAAGTCTCATCAAATTTAAGAGCACTGCACATGTACATTCCAAAAAACTCTAGAGCCTTCCAACTTAACCCGATCTGGAGAGGGTTAATCTGAGCATTCTCGGTAGAGCAAAAAATTCTATGCGTGACATTCTCCACCTATTGTGTTGACACCCTCGTCGTACGTCCGTTATTGTCCTTAAACTGATGTAAAGTGTTAGCACGCTACCAGGTGGACTCCCCATGTGGCATTTCCTTCCATTTGATAAGGAAATGTTAGCACGCTACTGGAATCCCGCAAGAAAAGAAATACTCATCACATCTTAGGCAGTTCTTGTATGCATAATTCTCATAACTAATTAATTAGTTAAAATTTACCGCATCTCCTGGATTCTTCTTCTTCTATTCCAGAGAATGGTTAAAGGGAAGAAAGAGATGCGAGGCCATAATTCTAACCTTGCAACTTTCGAGCGGTCTTTATTATCATTTTAGAATTTTTCCATCACTCAATTAAATCTTAATCACACTAATTTCAAATCTCATCCATCATTGAAATTAATCATATGTTTATCTAAATATAGAAATTTCCTTCTACTTGTATTTACTGCATCCATCCTTCAAATCTTGCAGTGTTGGCCATCTTTCTTTTAAATGTGGCAGTTTATGGTCTTGTTATAAGTATGTAGGAATAGGTAAACTCAGTAGAAAGTTGGCATTAGAAATACCAATCCAAAGATACCCAAAGGACCCATTGTTTGAAACTGTGAGTCAGACTAGTATCTTCAACCAAAATCTTCTTACCGGTATATCAGTGGTATACTGGTAAAAATCAGTTTTCAAACAAAACCTTAGCATGGGCCTAAAACCATCAGACAGGTATACCATAATTTACCGTCTAGGCAGATTTTTGGTGCATTAAATGCATCCAACGACTAGAAAACTAGTCGTTACTGTACAAGACGATACGCCAGTGGTATACCGCGTGCACAACTATTAGTGCATTAATTGTCACCCTTTTGATGGACAATATTTGTTAGTTTTTGTAACAACTATTAGTGCATTAATTGTCACCCTTTAGCCATAAAGTTTTTCAACCCCCAAAAACCCAAATCTCCAACACACCTAGCCTTCATTGCCAACTACCATTGTGCTAGAGTGTTAATGAGTTGTAACTTCGACCTTCACGTGTATAAAAGATCAATTCTGTCATCTTATGTTTGAAGTAGTTGTGCTCTTTGGATCAAAGCTCAAGTGTAAGATGTTGACAAGTCTTTTGATCAAAGCTCATGTTGTATGCTATTCATTCAATAGTTGATTAAAGTGGGAGAGAATTTCGAGACTGTATTGTCTTCGTGAAAGAGATCAGCATACATCGAGCGTTTCATCTCTTGCACTTATTAGAATGCTCTATGTATTCATTATTTATCTTAATTTTTATAAAATCCTATTCAGCCCCCTTCCGGTGTTACCTACAAAACATCTATTTGTTTTCGACCGCCTCCTCGTCGAGCTCACTTCCTGGCTAACCTTCTGGTTGGAGAAGATGAAGCGCTGCCACACCCCTAGCTTCAAACGATGCCAAAAAAACCTAGTAAGGAAATTCTATACATAAACCTCCTCTTTTCTTATTATTTGCAAAAGAAAAAGCACATATATATACTAGTTACTTTCACATGCATTGCACGTTAAAAAAAGAAAATTAAAAAAAAATTAAAAATTAAAAATTAAAATTATGTTAGAGTATTTTTAATATAATTTGAATATATTTTATTTATGACTTATTATAAATATATTTTTAAACTTTTGGTTATGTGTTTAGTTAGATAATATCATTTAGTTAATTATAATATAATTTGATTGAAATATAAAAATTTAAATTACGTTAGAATATTTTAAATATAATTTGGATATATTTTAGTTATAATTTTTTATAAATATATTTTTGAACTTTTGGACATGTGTTTAGTTAGATAATACCATTTAGTTAGTTTAAATATAACTTAAATTCTAAAATATTTTAGTATTTACACATATTCATACAGTTAGGAAGATTTTAGGTTTTAATTTTATTTTAAACTACGTGAAAAAATAACTATGGTTACGGGACTTTATTTTTTAATTTTCAGAACCAAATGGTTGATGAAATACACACGACTTAAACGGCTTAATTTGGAGCCGTTTTGAAGCCCCCATATATATATTGTCACCACCAGTTTTCAAGAACAGAGGTATTTTTGTCATTTTTTATTTTTAAAATATTTTTGAAATTTATTTTATTATTTATGATATTGTTTTGGGGTTATTTGAGTCGGGTTCGAATTTCAGCTCAATCCGACTTGTAACGAAGATCCGGGATAGTTTTGACTCTAGTGGGACCCACTCATTAGTTAGGCATAGCCCACATGACATTATTTTAGTTAGTGAGTTAGAGTAATTATTCATGGGTAGGTTAAGTTTAATTAGAGCCTTTAAACTAGACTAAATTAGCCTCAACCTTAAGCCAATTCCTAATTTAAATCAAATAGGACAAATGGGGGTATTTTAGACTTTCCTATAGGGGACACCTAGCCCACACATGGCAGCCATAGGAGGAGGGGTGGAGTCATCCTCTCATTTGTTATTATCTATCCATTTTCTCTCTCTTGTTCTTCCCCAAATTTTAGAGAAGGATCCCATTGATTTCATCTCCAAATCAATCATTTCTTCCACCAAATCTTCTTCATTTCTCCTCTACTCCATGGATAGAGGGTGCTAGCCAAGTTTGGGAGGATTTGGCTTTGGTTCGTGTCCATTTGGAGGCCACTTCGTGTCGGTATCGTGTCGGAAGGATTTCTCTTGGAATCTCTCCCGGAAGGTATAATCTCTCCTCTAATCCACCCCTACATGCATATAGGAATATTTTGAACCCGTAGGAATGATCCCCATAGTTGTATCTCTATTTGTGTCCGTTTCGTGTCCATTTGGAGGTCATAGGAGTGTCCTTTGTGTTGTGGTTGTGTCCTAGTGGAAAAACTCCTATTTTGGACACTTGTATGTGTGTATATATTTTAGGAATGATTATTTAGATTTAAATCTCAGATTTTATGTTATTTAGAGATTGTGTTCTTTTGGTATCATATTGTATCATATTCTAATATATATATCTATATCATGGTTATATATGTATATTGATGTCTGTATATATATATATATATATATATATATATATATATATATATATATATATATATTTATATATATATATATATATATATATATTGGTGTGTTAATTGTGTCCTTGTATGTCTTATGGTGTGGGAGATTACGGGCAAGAAATGAGGGATAGAGTGGTGGATTTGAGTTGGTGTAGTGTGTGTTGTTTTGAAAGAGGTTAGAGAGGATTTGAGAATGGGATTAAGAGGGAATGAAGGAGTGATAGAGAGATTGAGAGTGGTGGAGTATTTGAGAGTGATTTAGGATGCAACAAGGGGATGGCACTGCTGTTGAAACAGCAGGTAGGGACAGCAGGATACACTGCTGTGCAGTGTGTATCAGTCCCCACCCAGGGGACTGATTTAGTTGGGCTGGACAGTCCCTACAGGGACTGATTGAAACAGCAGGGCAGTAGTAGTGTACTGCTACCTGGTAGCAATATTAGGGGGATTAAGCCCTCATTTGGCAGCCCTATATAAGCCACTCATTAGCCTTAGAGCTCAGCCCATGGGACAGCCATTTGACAGCCATTGAGCAGTCCTAAACCAGTCCAATGGACAGCACCAAGCAGCCCCCTAAAACCAGCCTTAGTGCTCAGTAATAGCACTCCCAAACCAGCCCATTTCAGCCACCCAACACCCCCATATATCACCCCTATATCACAGCCAAATTAGCCTAATATTAGCCATGTTCAGTCCACATTTCAGCCCCTAAACTTAACCCCAAATTGACAGCCATAACACCCACATGGACAGCCATGTTAGCTCCCAAACCAGCCACTAATTAGCCCTACAATTCAGCCACATAATAGCCCGTAGTTGGCCTTAGAGTTAGCCCATTTCCAGCCCTACATGTTCAGCCATATCAGGCCCTATAGAACCCCCAAATCCAGCCCCAAATGACAATCCATAGCTGTCCAAACCTGTCCTTGTATGCAGCCTATAGAAGTCCCAAATCCAGTCCATTATCACAGCCATATAGCTGTCACAAACCACCCTTAAGCAACCTCTAAACCTGTCCTTTGTACAGCCTAGAAAAGCCCCCAAAACTTGTCACAAATAGTCCACAAAATACCCTAAAACAGTCCCAAATTCCTGTCCCAAACAGTCCTATTTTCAGCCCAAAAACCAGTCCTTGTTCACCCTTAAATCAGTCCAAAATTGGACAGCCACTTAGCCTCTAAACCTGTCCACAAAATCAGTCATTCAGCTGTCCTAAACCTGGCCCATTGACAGCCCATTAGCCCCTAAAAATCAGTCCTATATATGCCTATGTGTGTGTGTGTGTGTGAGCTTAGTGTGTTTGTGTGAGCCTATATATGTATAGCTAATAGCCTATAGGTGTTAGCCTATATGTGAACCTATAGGAGAACCTATAAGTGTGGTATTATGGGTGTCATGAGTGAGTGAGTTTGTGTGGTGAGTGGTTAGTTAAGTTAGAATAATGATATATGGTGAGGTAATGGTTAGATGAACAACATGTGTCCTAAGAGGAAACCTATATTTCTTGGTAGGTAAACCCTAGATAGGATAGTATCTAGCTACCCTAAGAAGCCTAGGCTAGTATCCTGAGATCTAGAGGGGTTTCCTTTGTAATGGGCAAGGTATCAGGAATACCTTGTAAGGGTAAATTATGGGGTATAGGATAATGTAAGGTATTGGGTTTCTGATTGCTAGATGGACTTAGAAATAGGTTGTCTTGGTAGGTAATGACTAGATGAGGGTAGTTTAGACTAGTCTTGACCCCTGTTGACCAAGAGTTGACTTTTTGATCGAAAGTCAACTTAAGTCAACACTTGACTTAGAATTGACCGAAACCAAACCAGAGTTGACCAGTTGACTAAAAATCAACTGTTAGTCAACATTTGACTTGTTTGACCTAGGGTTGACCCAGGGTTGACTAAGTATTGACCAGAGTTGACCAGAGTTGACTTTTTAACCAAAAGTCAACTGTAAGTCAACCTTTGACCCAGATTGACCTAGTTTGACTTAGATTGACTTCCTGTGACCTTGTTTGACCTTGGTTGACCTAGTGTGACCTAGTTTAGCTTGGTGTGACTTAGTTTGACCTAGTTTTGACTTAGACTTGCATATCATGACTCGATTAGCTTTTATTTCATTATTAAACCATGTTTTGACTTGTAGTATCTCATCTTTAGGTCTGTGATTACTCTGAGCGTCTGTTCACCTTATCAACTCAGGACCACAGGTGAGTACATTCTCTGATAATATTTCTGTTTTATAATATCGTCTTTGTTTCTAGTATTTAGTGTAGATATCCTTGTTCTCTTGACACATGGTGCACACGGATTGGTATTGTCTGGATCCCGTCATAAGATGTTATTCCTCTTATATATGGTATACACTGGGCAAGTCTTCATTGTTTATTGTTCATTGTATAGATACGATTCCTGCGTAGGCTCGTGACCTCCTCAGAGAATACGTGTCATGACTGGATCCACTATATTAGTCAGGGATGGAGGTGTTAGCGTAGATATGTGATCAATACCCTATAGTATTATATTGTATCATCATTGTATCACTATAGTATCCTCATTATATAGTGTTAATCATACACTCATGTATGATTAGCCAGGCCAAATATTGTATCAAGTTCTAAGCCGATCACATGTTGAAACTAGTGCTAAACTCACATAGATAGCAGTTCCAGATTTCGTACATGTTATACATTGTTTTCTTGCCTTATCTCATTACAGTTTTGATATACTCTGCCAGGATGCATGTACACTCTACTTTACCTAGTATATTCTCTCTATCTACTGCTACATTTTTATCTAGAACTGTTGTTTGAGATTTTGTACTCGTTCATGTCCTGACTGGACCTGTTGAAAATATTACAGATGATGATGGTGACTGCCCTACCTTCTATGGGACATATGAGGGTGACACTCAGGAGCCCGAGGAGCATCTAGCTCAGTAGAGGGTGCTTACTCTAGTCTAGTATTTTTAGTTTTCAATTTGTATCGGATTGTTCCGATTGTTAGTTGAGACTTAGTTATATTTCAGGACTTGTATTTATTTGTGTTAAACATTTACTTTGTGTGGTGTGATAACACTATTTATATTCAGTTTCTTCCTTTTATCGGATTTCATATCGTGCTCTATCTTCCCTAGACTTGTGATTGAGATATAGAGTTGAGATGTTATATTATACCTCCGTGTGGAGATGACATGTTTATATATCTAGTTGTTAGATGTTAGATGTTATAGAGGACCTATACAGCGTTCTACCGCCGACACTGCGGCGTAGGCTGGACGTATCCACGTTCTCGTGCCCCTAAATAGGGTGCGGGTCGTGACATATATTATTTTTTAATTTTCAGAACCAGATGGTTGATGAAATACACACGACTTAAACGACTTAATTTGGAGCTGTTTTGAAGGCCCAATATATATATATATATATATATATATATATATATATATATATATATATATATATATATATATATATATATATATATATATATATATATATATAATTTTAACTTATAAATATAGCTTAATAAATAATAAGTAGGTAGTTTAAATTATGGGATAAACATATAACCTAACTAAATAAATAGTAATAGTAAGTAAGTGGTATAAATTATACTATAAATATAAACATACAAACTAAGTTAATAAACAAAGATATTAAATAGTAACAATAAGGACTTATAGTAGTATATATCGCTTAATTAAATGGTATATAGATGGTTTAGAAACTATAGTAAACAAATAGATTAATTCATAATAGGAAATATATAGCGAGAACTCATAAGTATAACCTAATTTGACATTACTAATAAGTAATACTATAGTCTTGTTAAAAAAAATGATTATCTAGGCTTGAGCAAAAAGTGGAAAACCGGAGCCTCAGTAAAGTTGGACGAAATACCAGAAAAGTATACCTTGTCCATCTATTATAGTTCTTACATGTGTTTATTTATTTATTTTGTCTGTTTATACCAGCTTCTTTTATTTTATATAATTTTTTGTTAATTATTTTGTTATACCTATGGACACATAGTATTCACGTTGCATTTCATGCTATGAGTGTTTAATATCCGATTTATTAGCACATGGTAGAATTATTTATATAGTCATATACATATCATTGTAGTACTTGCTTTGGATTTGTGAATAGTACTTGCATGGTTGATTATGGTTTCTCATTTATCGGTCGTACTTGAGTTGACTTGACATGTGTGGTATAATTCATTGGATGGGAAGAATAATTTTTGGATATCTAACTACCATTCCTCTCGAACATAAGCTCAAAAATGGAATGGTAGATAGGTACTATGGATCGTAGACTCAATAGTAAGGAACATTATAGATAGTTGTTATAGGCCATAGGCTCGATATTGAGACATGGTACTAAATAATGGAGGCTTGCTACTGAGTTACAACTTGTGTGACCTTACTTGGTAATCATGCGTCTAATTATTATTCTCAAATGCATTTCGTGTAGGCTGGTTAGGAGTATCAGCCATTACCTGTTATATTTTGGCATGTTACTACTATATTCATTTGGCATGCATATTATGTACGTATTTTGCTACTATAAAAGCATAAAAAAAAGTCACGAATATTGGATCATTTGCGGGACGCTGAGTCGCATGAATGACCCTTCGCGTGAAGCAGAGAGTACCATGGCAAATAGAAAGTTTAGGAAAGTTAAAAGCATAATTTCTTTTCGTTTCGAGTATCATAGGAAAAATACAAAAAATGAGCTTCTAAGTACAAATGTTGTTTATATTCTAGAAAAAATTGTTATTAATAATGATATGCAGTAACAAGAAAAATAATTTATGTGTAATGACCCGCTCCGCCCTAGCGGAACGCCGATTCAAACGGCAAGTGCAACGACTCAAACGAGCCGTCGACCCGAAGAGTTGGCATCGACCTGATGAAGAATCGATGCAAGGCTTACATTGGCCCGTCAAGAGGAATCCAGACTTAGACTTTCAAATACGCGCTCGGAGTATCGCTCGGCCGATGCGAACATCACTGAGGTGGGTGGCTCCGATGAACCTGTCTTTGCTTAGCCTAGACACTTAACAATACGGACACTATCACTAGAATCGCTAGGCGATAACACCGCGTATGCTAAGAAATGACTCAACGTACCTAGCTAAGGGAATAATCCCATCTTGTATGCTTGTATAGAATATGGAAAAGAACTTGGAAAATATACGAACCCTCGCACCGTGCTCCACGCTCGTACTAAGGCACAAGCTTACATTCTAGTTCCTTATGCGTTCAATAATGAAACAATGAATGGTTTACAACAATAAAACGGGAAGACTATCAACATAGTCATTCCGAGTAGAGTATAGCAACATTGAAAGACTATGGGACCGATGGGTCGCCAAGGTGACTCCCGCACGGGGAGTTGCGTAATGTATGAATGAAAGAATAAACGAATAAGTGAATGAATGAATCAACGAATGAATGAATGAATGAATGAATGAATACGTGAATGAATCAATGAACGAATGGACAAGTGAAAGAAAGAAAGAAAAGAAAGAATGAATAACAGATAAGAAAGAAAGAAAAGAATGGTTAGCGACAGGTATGACGGGGACGTGCAACGGAGCTCGCTACCCACGCTGCACGGACGCCGTCGCCAACCTGGTCGATAACGTATTATGGCAAAGGGTTAGCCTATGGCTCAAAGACAGCCGTTCAGTTAAAATAAAAATAAAATACGAAATGGTCGTGGACGGACTCGTGCACGAGTGAAAAAGGGATTCCAAGGGCAACGAACGACGATTTCGTGGCCGGCCTAGGCAAAATCATGGCCTATGGGCGGACAGGTGTGCGAGCTTGGGCACATAACCAAACGTAGGGCCGGTACTTCAATAGTCTATCGAGGTGTACCAGTCATCACGCTTGATAGATGAGAATACCAAAGGAGAAAATGTCCAAATGGCTGACATGCCAGCGACCAGTACATATAGATTATGTGGACCTTGCTGGTGGCAATCCACGTGCAAATCCTTGCATTGAAATCAAAGTAGTCTAAGTTAACTGAACAAAGCGCTTTCTGAACAGGCTTGAATATAACACCCCAAATAATCGAGAGTACTTCGTGCAAAGAAGTTAGAAAACATGCATGCGTCGTGCTAGGACCTGAGGCAGGGGCACGCACTTGACATTGAAAGTTTATATGAATTGTTGACTAACTTGGTTTACTTTGGACAGGGAAGGCCGGACGGTAAGTATGGGTAAGTCGTGCATGTATTTTCATGCAACACATCGAAATCGGTAACACGAGATAGGTCATGAAATATGTCATGAAACTGACCCTAAGGCAAGATTTGAAAGACAATTAATGATAGACGGGGCACAAAAGTAAATAGAACGTGTTTGGTAATGATAGCATTGTGGGCGAGCTAGCCTCCCCACCAGTGCATAACAATGTACTGATAACCCTACAGTCTGCTTGCAGGATGCAGGAGACGTCGCCGGGTGCGGAGCTTTCCTCGAACGTGCTAAGGCACGGAGCTAGCTCTGGAGCCTTGGAGCGTTGCAAGGAGCTGAAGCACCATATACAGGACATAATGTATCGAAACATCGCCATGAATCATTCCATCTTGTAAGCCACTTGGCACGCCTTTTATGTTTCAGAGAGAGAGCTTGAGAGACTTGTAAACTCGGCCAAGCGCCGCTTGTAAACTTCTTGAATGTCAATAAAGATTTTGAATTTGCTTTAATTTGTGTTTATTTACTTTCCGCTGCAAATGGGGACACTCTGTGCGACTCTGTGGCCTAGCTCGAATCGGCCGTTTCTGGAAGTAGCCTTGTACGGGCGCAACCTAGGCCCGTACGGCATCACGCCTTAGCGAGGACGATCGCTCCTGCGAAAGCGGGACGTGACAGATTGGTATCAGAGCACGGCTTTACGTACTTGGACTTTATTTCGATTCTCTCAGTTTTGAAAGCTCGTTGAAACAAAAGAAGTATACGCTCTCTCTCGTTGTGCCTCAGGATGTTCTATACAATAAGTCTAATATTTTTAAAAGCTCGTACAAGTACTCGGTTGAACGGGATCGATAGGCGAAGGCCTTTGTGCCGAACCACGACGTACTTGAGTTGGAAGGAACCGATGCGAAGAGTTTGCAAACGCACGATGTGCTTGAATAACCTTACGCTGACAATAGCGAACGAGTGTACAAGACCGAAGTATAGTTTAAACGGGATGGTTATGCATGCAGCCCTTTTGGCTAAGTTGGGCCGAGTATCGCGCACCTAGACCTCCTGGTGCGAACGAGTTTGTGAGCGAGATCGAAAATCGCTTGGACAAGAATAAGTGAGACTTAGAAACGTATGTTGATAGAGACGCTACTTGACCAACGCCAAAGCGAACACGGGAAAATGGTTCTTAGACTTTGAGGAACGGGCGAACGCGCGATTGAACACATCGATTAGGAATCGAATGATCTTTTGAGGATTCATAGAATGACTTGACCCCGAGTGGTGTATGTGATAGCTTCGAGGAAGAATAAGAATGAGCGTCGATGACTAGTCGAGTGGCTCGAACCCTGAGTGGTGTATGGACGACATAGAAATTGTTCGAGCGAGACTAAAGGATTTACGGATAGTACGAGTATGTCGGCAAGCGATGATATCGCGCAAGCCTTAGAACGAGTAATGGTTAGTTTGTTTTGACTTCGACAGTCTCAAATGAGATATCGTTCGGATGAATTAAGAATGCATAGGGCAAATTTTGAAACGATTGAATGGAGATTCGAAACGATAAAACAAATGGAGGTCTTGGTCGAGGAAACATAGAAGATCGTGCATACGATTTTGAATTTAGTCGAAGGGATTGAAACTTGATTTAAGGTGAAATACCCATGGACGAGATTGAAGATAGCACAATCGAAAGATAGCGTGCATAGGAAACTTTGATTTGGAGATACGAGAATAACTAAGGATTTGGAATGGATGTTGCTCAATGAAGAGTTAGTACGAGACAATGTAAATTGAGGAATTAAGTTGCACGACTCGGAATTCATTGCAAAAGAAAGATCGTCAGGTTATGTACATCATCGATGGTATTGAGGTGTATCAAAAATTGATGTACGATAACTCGGGGGTACTCTGATTCGATGAATGATGATCGTGTTAGGAGTTATTATTTCAAAGGATGCTATGTTGGAGAATTTAGATAGAAATGAACGTTTGGATGAAGAAGGGAAGTGACTTGATTGTTCGGTGATAACCATAACGACAACGATCTTGTCTTGAGCGAGCGTAACTCCAGCCTCGCACATGCGTCACGTCAGATTTGGGACGATCGTTCCGCGTGAGCGTTGGCATGGTGATTCATGTCCAGCGGGAATGATCGAACTCGAAATACCTTGACATGGCAATTTTGATTGCTACGACTTGTGGTTTGAAGCGAAGGCGAATTTGAGGATTGATCGGACGTATAATAGATGACGAAGTAAAATCGAGGATTGTTAGGACTTGGGATTGAAGAATAAGAAAAACTTGAGGATTGAGTAGACCCAATCCGCGTATCGAAAATGAGTAAGTCTAGACTCAACACAAGAGTTACATCCCGATGAGGACGATTATTTTGCGGGAATATTGACATGGTGATTCATGTCCGCCGTGGATAATCAGACTTGTGTGAGATCGGGGCGTGACATATTGCAAGGCTAGACAACCTTGTGATCGACTACGTGAATTGGATAGGATGGATAGGTGGATTGTATCAAACAAACTTAAAGAGATAGACTACGATAATTGTTATTGTAGACGCACGATATTGACATGTCAAGGATTTGATTGAGGACAACCTATCGTAGGATGACTTTCCTAAACGAGCTCGAACTTGGAGCGGAGAATGTGTTGATGCGAATAGGGTGAATGTTGTTTGATGTTTAGAAATTTGAGCGAAATGAACTTGGGTAGAAACTTCCGTACAAACGAACAAATGGTTTGACCATAGGATTTGGGGCGAGCTTCGTGCAGCGGCCTTGCACGATAAGCCACAGACTTGACTTGTAACTATGACCCTGTGAGATGACCTAGCGGATAGGCGGACGACCCTATGCCGAGTGATTGAACTTGTGTGATTGACCTTACAGTATCGTCTGGACGGACGATAGACTTGGGCAGCAAGACTTAGAGTAGGACGGGGAATAGGGAGTGTGCGTGAACGACGATGAGATTGGCCCCAAACAAAGTGGATGATAGGAATGGATGATGCACAAGTAAAGTTAGGATAACGAATTGAATCATTGATAGGAAGACGTACTCGATGATAGTGCAATACTTGGTCTTGAATCGGACGGAAGGTACTTAAGACTTGGTCGACTCCGCTAAGAAGAAGAAATCGTATTGATTTCGTAGACAAGAACGCTTGAGAAACGAATCGGATCATCTCGAGGATCAAGATAAATGATAGTGAAATGCACGCGAGTTCGGTTTTAAATCGAAGTTAGCAAAACGATCGACAAATCAAAACTATCATGAGTAGCTTGTCCAACTTTGCTAATCGCTAAGCTTGGTTGAAATATACGTATTCGGGGGACTCCTTGAACATGAGCACGATCCAAACTCAGCGATATGATAAACCCGAATGCAGCTGCAAGTGGGTGTTGCGATGCGCATGAACGAATAAGTGAGTTTGCCTCAGCCTACGACTCTCGAGTTCGATAAATTACAACGCACCTCGTGCGACCATTTTAGTCCCATGACACGTCGAAATAGCAACCAAGTCGAAGAAACACGACAATTGAATAAGTATCATCAAGTCTAAAATGAGTGAACAGTCATTCGATAAAATTTACCAAAACGCATGCAACATAAAATTTGAAAGGATAATCGAGCGTAGTTTGATGCCACCGAGAGATAAAGCCATTCGATAGGGATTGTCTAAGGTACGCGCACGACATGAGTTAGGGAACGGTAGGATGACCTACACTCAGGAAGTCTTGAGGACGAGACTTGTTTTGAGTGGTGTATTATGTAATGACCCGCTCCACCCTAGCGGAACGCCGATTCAAACGGCAAGTACAACGACTCAAACGAGCCGTCGACCCGAAGAGTTGGCATCGACCTGATGAAGAATCGATGCAAGGCTTACATTGGCCCGTCAAGAGGAATCCAGACTTAGACTTTCAAAGGCGCGCTCGGAGTATCGCTCGGCCGATGCGAACATCACTAAGATAGGTGGCTCCGATGAACCCGTCTTTGCTTAGCCTAGACACTTAACAATACGGACACTATCATTAGAATCGCTAGGCGATAACACCGCGTATGCTAAGAAATGACTCAACGCACCTAGCTAAGGGAATAATCCCATCTTGTATGCTTGTATAGAATATGGAAAAGAACTTGGAAAATATACGAACCCTCGCACCGCGCTCCACGCTCGTGCTAAGGCACAAGCTTACCTTCTAGTTACTTATGCGTTCAATAATGAAACAATGAATGGTTTACAACAATGAAACAGGAAGACTATCAACATAGTCATTCCGAGTAGAGTACAGAAACATTGAAAGACTATGGGACCGATAGGTCGCCAAGGCGACTCCCGCACGGGGATTTGCATAATGTATGAATGAAAGAATGAACGAATAAGTGAATGAATGAATACGTGAATGAATCAATGAACGAATGGACAAGTGAAAGAAAGAAAGAAAAGAAAGAATGAATAAAAGATAAGAAAGGAAGGAAAGAATGGTTAACGACAGGTATGACGGGGACGTGTAACGGGGCTCGCTACCCGCGCTGCACGGACGCCGCCGCCAACCTGGTCGATAAAGTATTATGGCTAAGGGTTAGCCTATGGCTCAAAGACAGCCGTTAAGTTAAAATGACAATAAAATACGAAATAGTCGTGGACGGACTCGTGCATGAGTGAAAAAGGGATTCCAAGGGCAACAAACGACGATTTCGTGGCCGGCCTAGGCGGAATCATGGCCTACAGGCGGACAGGTGTGCGGGCTTAGGCACATAACCAAACGTAGGGCCGGTACTTCAATAGTCTATCAAGGTGTACCAGCCATCACGCTTGATAGATGAGAATGTCAAAGGGGAAAATGTCCAAATGGCTGACATGCCAGCGACCGGTGCATATAGATTAGGTGGACCTTGCTGGTGGCAATCCACGTGCAAGTCCTTGCATTAAAATCAAAGTAGTCTAAGTTAACTGAACAAAGCACCTTCTGAACAGGCTTGAATATAACACCCTAAATAATCGAGAGTACTTCATGCAAAGGAGTTAGAAAACATGCCTGCATCGTGCTAGGACCTGAGGCAGGGACACGCACTTGACATTGAAAGTTTATATGAATTATTGACTAACTTGGTTTACTTTGGACGGGAAAGGCCGGACGGTAAGTATGGGTAAGTCGTGCATGTATTTCCATGTAACACATCGAAATCGGTAACACGAGATAGGTCATAAAATATGCCATAAAACTGACCCTAAGGCAAGATTAGAAAGACAATGAATGATAGACGGTGCACAAAAGTAAATAGAACGTGTTTGGTAATGATAGCATTGTGGGCGAGCTAGCCTCCCCACCAGTGCATAACAATGTACTGATAACCCCACAGTCTGCTTGCAGGATGCAGGAGACGTCGTCGGGTGCGGAGCTTCCCTCGAACGTGCTAAGGCACGGAGCTGGCTCTGGAGCCTTGGAGCGTTGCAAGGAGTTGAAGCACCATATACAGGACATAATGTATTGGAACATCGCCATGAATCATTCCATCTTGTAAGCCACTTGGCACGCCTTTTATGTTTCAGAGAGAGAGAGCTTGAGAGACTTGTAAACTCGGCCAAGCGCCGCTTGTAAACTTCTTGAATGTCAATAAAGATTTTGAATTCGCTTCAATTTGTGTTCATTTACTTTCCGCTGCAAATGGGGACACTCTTTGCGACTCTGTGGCCTAGCTCGAATCGGCCGTTTCTGGAAGTAGCCTTGCACGGGCGCAACCTAGGCCCGTGCGGCATCACGTCTTAGCGAGGATGATCGCTCCTGCAGGAGTGGGGCATGACAATATGTAGGTTTACAAATGGGTGTTTTATTTTAAAAATTAAATATTATTAAATAATTGAATCATAATTGCTCACTACGAGTTTTGATGATTTGGATGGAAAGTAAAATGATAGCTAGATTTTACATTCGTGACGGGTTCAACAAATTTCTTAACCTGTTTTATTTTTGCTAAACAATCAAGTAAAAGAAAACCAACAAGAAAATCTACAAATAATGATATTTGAACGGGCGGACATAGCTCAGTACTGGTTTAGTAGGCCCAAGTCCAGGCCTAGCCCAAAATGTCTATAGAGGATAAATAGAAGCAAAACATGTAGGGCAACAAAATGTAGCCCCCCCCCCACTCCACCACCACCCCCCTCCCGCCCCTAAGAAAATCTACAAATAATGATATTTGAACGGGCGAACATAGCTCAGCACTGGTTTAGTAGGCTCAAGTGCAGGCCTTGTCCAAAATGTTTATAGAGGATAAATAGAAGCAAAACAGATCGGGCAACACATGAAAAAAAATTATTGGGAATGTAGCTCCCAACCCCGCAAAGAAAATCTACAAATAATGATATTTGAACGGTCGGACATAGCTCAGCTCGGGTTTAGTAGGCCCAAGTCCGGGCCTAGCCCAAAATGTCTTTAGAGGATAAATAGAAGCCCCCAACACCACCCCCCAAACCAAGGAAATCTACAAATGATATTTGAACGGGCGGATATAGCTTAGTATTGGTTAAGTAGGCCCAAGTCCACGCCTAGTCCGAAATGTCTATATAGGATAAATAGAAGCAAAACATGTAGGACAACACGTGAAAAAAAAATTCCTTGGGAATGTAGCCCCCCTACCACACACCCCCGCCGCCACCCCCACACACACACCACCCCACCCACCCCTCCACCACATACACCGCCACCCCTAACCCTTTCCATGTTCTCCACCCCCACCCCCCCTCCAACACACACAAAACTTCCTTGGGAATAAAAACCAATAGTATTTTTTTATTAATTTCCTCTTTTTTTCATCTTTTCATTCACTAAACAGACCATGTTTGGAAAATATAAAGTTTTGGAAAGTTAAAAGCATAATTTCTTTCATTTCGAGTATCATAGGAAAATTACAAAAAATGAGTTTCTAATTACAAATATTGTTTATATTATAGAAAAAATACAATGTTATTACTAATGACATGCAATAACATAAAAACAATTTATATGTAGGTTTACAAATGGGTGTTTTATTTTAAAAAATAAATATTATTAAATAATTGAATTATAATTGCTCACTACGAGTTTTCATGATTTGGATGGAAAGTAAAGTGATAGTTAGTTTTTACGTTCGTGATGCGTTCAACAAATTTCTTAACAAATTTTACTTTTGCCAAATAATCAGTTAAAAGAAAACCAGCAAGAAAATCTACAAATAATGATATTTGAACGGACAGACATGGCTCTGCACTAGCTTTTAGGCCATGTCCAAGCCTAGCCCAAAATGTCTATAGAGGATAAATAGAAGAAAAACATGAAAAAAAAATTCCTTGGGAATGTAGCGCCCCCAACACCCTCCCCCCTTCCCAAAAAAAACGAAAATCTACAAATAATAATATTTGAATGGGTTGACATAGCTCAGCACTGGTTTAGTAGGCCCAAGTCCAGCCCTAGCCCGAAATGTCTATAGAGGATAAATAGAAGCAAAGAAGGTAGGGCAACACATGAAAAAAAATGTTGGGAATGTAGCACCCAAATCCCCCCTACCCCACCCCCCAAAGAAAATCTGCAAATAATGATATTTGAACGGATGGACATAGCTCAGCTCTGGTTTAGTAGGCCCAAGTCCAGGCCTAGCCCGAAATGTCTATGGAGAATAAATAGAAGCAAAACATGTAGGGCAACACATGAAAAAAAAATTCTTGGGAATGTAGCCCCCAAACCCCCCCCCCCCCCCCCCCCACCCCTAACCAAGAAAATCTACAAATGATATTTGAACGGGGGTATATAGCTCAGTACTGGTTTAATAGGCCCAATTTCAGGCCTAGCCCGAAATGTCTATAGAGGATAAAAAGAAGCAAAACAGGTAGGACAACACATGAAAAAAAAAAATCTTGGGAATGTAGCCCCCAACCCTCCCCCCACCCCTAATGAAAATCTACAAATGATATTTGAACGGGTGGACATAGCTCAGTATTGGTTTAGTAGGCCCAAGTCCAGGCCTAGCCTGAAATGTCTATAGAGGATAAAAAGAAGCAAAACAGGTAGGACAACACATGAAAAAAAAAATCTTGGGAATATAGCCCCCAACCCTCCCCCAACCCTTAATAAAAATCTACAAATGATATTTGAACGGGTGGACATAGCTCAGCACTGGTTTAGTAGGCCCAAGTCCAGGCCTAGCCTGAAATGTCTATAGAGGATAAAAAGAAGCAAAACAGGTAGGACAACACATGAAAAAAAAAAATCTTGGGAATATAGCCCCCAACCCTCCCCCAACCCTTAATAAAAATCTACAAATGATATTTGAACGGGTGGACATAGCTCAGCACTGGTTTAGTAGGCCCAAGTCCAGGCCTAGCCCGAAATGTCTATAGAGGATAAATAGAAGCAAAACAGGTAGGGCAACACATGACAAAAAAATTCCTTGGGAATGTAGCCCAAGAAAATTTACAAATAATGATATTCGAATGGGCAGACATAGCTCAGCTCTGGTTTAGTAGGCCCAAGTCCAGGCCTAGCCCGAAATGTCTATAGAGGATAAATAGAAGCAAAACAGGTAGGGCAACACATGACAAAAAAATTCCTTGGAAATATAGCCCCTAACCCCCCCCCCCCCTCCACCCCCAACCAAGAAAATCTACAAATGATATTTGAACGAGCGGATATAGCTCAGTACTGGTTTAGTAGGCCCAAGTCCAGGCCTAGCCCGAAATGTCTATAGAGGATAAATAGAAGCAAAACTGGCAGGGCAACACATGAAGAAAAAAAACATTCTTGCCCCCAAGAAAATCTACAAATGATATTTGAACGGGCGGACATAGCTCAGCACTGGTTTAGTATGCCCAAGTCCAGGCGCAGCCCAAAATGTCTATAGAGGATAAATAGAAACAAAAACTGTAGGACAACATGAAAAAATATTTCTTGGGAATGTAAGCCCCCCTACCCCCCCCTCCCCCCCCCCCCCCCCCCGTCTCAAACCTTAAATGGCTAGATGGCCAGGCTCCTTGGCCAGCCGACTTTGAGTCGGTTTAGCCGAGCTAAATTGGAAAGGGGTGAGTCAGCGGCCTACCTCGCTGACAGCTGGGCCCACCCCCACTTGGTCTGAGAAGATGACTGGTAGGCCCGGCTTGCTAACGTGGGCGCTGACTGGATAATTAATATCCAGAAATTGATTTAAAAATCAATTCTAATCCAAATAAATCCAAATAATTATCAAAAAAATCTAGAAAATATTTATAACTAACTAGAACTCAAATAAAATACCTTGTCTCAAAATAGCTTCTGATGGCCCTATAGTAAATCATGAAAGTCATTGAAAAATATAAATCTTCATAAAATAAATAGTTAAAAATATCTAAAAATGTCTAAAAATTATATTAAAATATAATATAGTTATAGAATGCTTATATAACCTATCTAGAGGTCATATAACCATAAGATGGTCCTAAATCACCTATGGGCTTAGTCACGACTCCTATGATCATAGAAAGTTAATCGTAATCTTATCAAATAAAATTGAAAAAAAATTCCTGCAGACCATGCTTCCACTTCTTTTATTTTATATAATTTTTGTTAATTATTCTGTTATACCTGTGGACACGTAGTATTCACGTTGCATTTCATGCTATGAGTGTTTAATATCTGATTTATCAGCACATGGAGTATATTATAGAATTGTTTATATAGTCATATACATATCATTGTAGTACTTGCTTTGGATTTGTGAATAGTACTTGCATGGTTGATTATGGTTTCTCATTTATCGATCGTACTTGAGTTGACTTGACATGTATGGTATAATTCATTGGATGGGAAGAATAATTTTTGGATATCTAACTACCATTCCTCTTGAACATAAGCTCGCTAATGGAATGGTAGATAGGTACTATGGACCACAGACTCAATAGTAAGGAACATTATAGATAGTTGTTATAGGCCACAGGCTCGCTATTTAGACATGGTACTAAATAATGGAGGCTTGCTACTGAGTTACTACTTGCGTGACCTTACTTGGTAATCATGCGTCTAATTATTATTCTCAAATGCATTTCGTGTAGGTTGGTTAGGAGTACGTATCATCCATTACATGTTATATTTTGGCATATTACTACTATATTCATTTGGCATGCATATTATGTATGTATTTTGCTACTATAAAAGCACAAAAAAAAGAGTAACGAATATTAGATCATTTGCAGGATGCTGAGTCGCATGAATGACTCTTCGCGTGAGGCAGAGAGTACCATGGCAAAGTAATGTCTCTGCCGGAACGTCCTTCTAGCAAAGTGACTCCCCCAGCCAGAAATGCTTTTTGGCGAAAGCTCTCTCTTCACAAAATAGTCAAATCGTATTTAATGTGTCGTTTGTGCAGAACCCGATGAGACAGAAGACAGAGAATCTTGCAGATTTTAAAACATGTAGCTATTCAGTTGTCAAATCATTGTTGTTCAACATGTAGAATGGTCACGTGGCATAACTGTCCACATGAAGCTTCTTCCAGCGAGTCGTGCTTCATGCAACCTCTACTTCCTGTAGACCATGCTTCCTACAGTCTCTGTCTCCTACAATCCCTACTTCCTAAAGACTAGTAGAAACTTTTTTGGTTTCCAATTAAAGATCTTGTTTGTTTATTTGCTAGAAAATATAAGTAGAAACTTGTCATGAATGATGATATGTGATAATTAAAAAAAATAATTAATATAGAAGGTAAAAAGTGTATGTTTGATTTTGAAAAATTAAAAAGTAATAAATAATTGGGTCATAATTATTCCATATGAATTTCTATCCATTTGGATGGAAACTAGTTTCCACTTTAATGCGGGGTGCTACAAGTACTTTCTTGTGCCAAACATTAAGTAAATAGAAACCAACACTATTTTTCATTAATTTTCATTTTTTTTGCATCTTTTCATTCACTAAACAAACCTTGTTTGGCAAATAGAAACTTTTGGAAACTTAAAAGCATAATTTCTTTTGTTTCGAGTATCCATAGGAAAATTAAAAAAAAAATGAGCTTCTAATTGCAAATATTGTTTATATTCTAGAAAAAATACATTGTTATTAATAAATAACAAGAAAAATAATATATATGTAGGTTTACAAATGGTGTATTATTTTTAAAAAATAAATATTATTAAATAATTGAACCATAATTGCTCACTACGAGTTTTTATGATTTGGATGGAAAGTAAAATGAGAGCTAGTTCTTACATTGGTGACATGTTCAACAAATTTTTTGCTAAACAAGCAAGTAAAAGAAAATCAGCAAGAAAAATCTACAAATAATGGTATTTGAACGGGCGGGCTAGGGGTTGTGGCCTAGTGGTAGGGGGTCCCAGCACAGAAGACGCATGTTCGAATTCTTCATTGACAATTGCCAGGTCGGAGAAAAGGATACCTCAAAAAAAAGGGACGGACATAGCTCATCACTGGTTTAGTAGGCCCAAGTCCAGCCCTAGTCCAATATATCTATACAGGATAAATAGAAGCAAAAATGTAGGGCAACACATAGAATTTTCTTTCCTTGGGAATGTAGTCAGGCCCGGACTTTATGGGAAGCCTGTGAGGCAGTTGCCTCAGGCCTCAAATATTAGAGGGCCTAATTTTTTTGGCAAATGTTAAAGGCCACCCCCAAATTACTAAGGGCCACCAACTTAAAATTTTTAAAAAATTATAAGTTTGCCATTTTGAAAACACTAAGGGCCACCCTACTTCTATCAATGGAGGACTGCAGGACTTGCCTGCAGTCCAAAGTGAACACAGTGACTGCAGGCTTGGCCTGCAGTCCTATGTGCATTGAGGACTGCAGGCTAGGCCTGCAGTCCTATTCGGAGAGGATGTGTGCAACAAAAAAAAAACTTTTCACAAAAAAAAAAAAACCGAATGAATCCACCCATCATATGATCCAAACTAAAAAAATAAAACCACGAGGAATCAAGAACTAAGAAGGGGAGAGAGAGAGAGAGAGAGAGAGAGAGAGAGAGCTGACCGCAGATCTTGATGGGGGCCTCGAGCTCGAGGAGGTTGGGCTGGTGGAGGAAGATGTCTCTGGAGACCGTGCAAAGCTGCCGGATCTCCGCCTCCGAGAGCAGTACCCGCCCATCCAGCCCTGGCCGAGCAGCAAGGAGCAGCAGCCCCGCACGGCGGCGTCGGCAGCCGCACGCTGCCGTGGCACCTCCCCCACGGCGTCCCCTTGGCCGGGCGAACCTCCCTGGACGCGGAAGACCTCGTCGAGGATGGCGGAGTGCTTCACAATTTTTTTTCCCTCGATGGCCCTTAGTAAACTTATTCAACTTTGGTTGCTCTTAGTAAAAAAAAATTTCATGGTTGCCTTTAGTAGGAGAGTTGCCCTTAGTAATTTGGGGGTGGCCTTTAACATTTGCCATTTTTTTTAAAAGTATGTGTTATAGAAGTATGACCCGACTAGGTTAAAATGCAACTACTATGCAGCCCCGCCGCCCAATGGGGAAGAGAAGATGTTGTTTATTAATTTAGAAGCATGGGCTGGCCCACGTCTAAATTTAGTTACCAAGAATAGTTTTTAGGTTATTTAAAAAGAGCCTAATGCCGAGTTCCCTTTCCTGTGGCAGTAGCAATAATTTATTTGTGATTTTTTAATACATGGCAAAGATGAAGGATGAGCTTTGATTCTGTGAAGCATTTTATTTGCAAGATTTAAGAATCAGTCGAGTTCGATCCTCCCCTAAGTTCCTTTTCCAATTCCACATGTGAGTTTTGTTTTTCTAATATATATATATATATATATATATATATATATATATATATATATATATATATATATATATATATATATATATATATATATATAATATAATATAAATTGTTGTTGAATTCAATTTTATATTTTATTTGCAAAAGATTTTAAATCTTCTCATAATTTTTTTATTTATATGACATGGCAAGTATATAAGTTGCAATAACTTAGATTGTTGAATAATTATTACGACGCTGTAATTATTGAAATTTGTGGTTGACTTATAATTTATTAAAAATGTGTTCTTGCTAATGCATATAGCTATTTATGGCCTGGCTATGTTATCCATCGAGAAAAAAATGATTGAAAAAGTTGATTATGCAAACTTAATCAGTACTTTTGCCTCGACGAGAGCAAGACGAGCAATATTTAAATAATTATGTGATGCCTTGAGGAAGCGTTTGATGGGCCAATTTTTTTATATTGTTATTACCATTATGAACTATTCCAAACATATTAGATTTCTTTCTTATTTATTTGTATAGAACATCATTTTTATTTTTTTGGGTTTGGAACATCTAGTAGTTCATTACAACATATATTCTTTTGGCTATTAATTTTGTTTATCGTTTTATTTCTTGCATCTTGGTTTGAAAACACTATTGTATCGATGAAAAATATTATAAAATAAATATTAAGTTTTAAGGGCACCACATTTACAGCTCGTCTCAGGCCTCAAAATCAAAAGTACGGCACTGAATGTAGTGATTTGTTGGGAACGCCGCCGCCCCCCTCAACACTGGTTTAGTACAGAAGATGCATGTTCGAATTCTTCATTGACAATTGCCAGGTCGGAGAAAAGGATACCTCACAAAAAAAAAAGGGACGGACATAGCTCATCACTGGTTTAGTAGGCCCAAGTCCAGCCCTAGTCCAATATATCTATACAGGATAAATAGAAGCAAAAATGTAGGGCAACACATAGAATTTTCTTTCCTTGGGAATGTAGTGATTTGTTGGGAACACCGCCGCCCCCCTCAACACTGGTTTAGTACAGAAGATGCATGCTCGAATTCTTCATTGACAATTGCCAGGTCGGAGAAAAGGATACCTCACAAAAAAAAAAAGAACAGACATAGCTCATCACTGGTTTAGTAGGCCCAAGTCCAGCCCTAGTCCAATATATCTATACAGGATAAATAGAAACAAAAATGTAGGACAACACATGGAATTTTCTTTCCTTGGGAATGTAGTGATTTGTTGGGAACACCGCCACCCCTCAACACCCCCCCACCACACACACCGCCACCCCTAACCCTAACCCTAACCCTCTCGATGTTCTCCATCACCAAAAGATTGTTCTCGTAAGTGCTCAGATCATGCCGTTAGGTATATTCCCACTATTCCTCCTTTCCATCTCTTATTGTATCACTTCTGTAATCGTTTATTTGCAAGAAAATGTGGTTGGTTGGTATCATCTTAGTGGTATTTTCCTTTCCAATCGGTGCACAAAATATTTTGCATTCCATTTTTGGGTGCTTCTTTAAGCAACTCGTATACTGCAAAAAGTGGTCGGAGCGTGAGAGGGAGAGACCCTCTCTTGGTCCAAACAATGGGGTTGCGGCTTACGATCGGTTAAACGTATGGTCAGTTCTTCGGTGGAGCGCTTTCTTGTGCAACGTTCCCTATTGGGTTCTAATGGGAGAGGGCTTGGATGATGTTGACGTTTTCCTCCCCAATCGGTGTTCATAATGATTTGCATGTCATTTTCAGAAAACGAAATTACTCTTTAGGTTGATGGTCAACCTTGGAGCCCCTATTTAGATCCTCAATGGTATCATGGTGTTTTTCTTTCCTTTTTTCGTTTAGAAATATGTTTTGCATGTCATTTATTTGGTGACTGTTTATGTTGATAACGACGTTTGCAACCACTATTTGTTTCCATGCGGCCACAACCTCCTATTTTTGGTGTTTGTCCAAAATTAATGAGTTGTCGTACGACTCAGAAAATGGTAGATCTACCTACTATCTAACTGATCATATAGTTTTCTACGTGACAATACCTTATATTTGTCGTATCTGTCCTTTTGTGGAGTTTTCTTGTTCTCCGTAGCCGATGTCGTTTAGATGGGAGACGTCTTTAATAAAGATGATATTTTCTTTTTCGAGTGGTGTCCAAAATGATCTCAAGAAGACAAATATCGGTGTTTGGATCACTCCTTAGATCGACAATCAACTTTGGGACTCCTTTTTGGCTCCATTGGTCTAACTTCTAATTTTGGGGTTGTCTAAAATTAGTAACCTGTTGCATGATCAAAATGGTAGGTCTACCTACTCTCTAACTCGTGGCCTTCTAGGTTTTTGTGTGACAAGATCCTCTCTATTTGGTTTATGTCTTTATATCTTGTATTTAGGAAAACCAATTATATAGTTTCAAAAATATAATTATATATGGGTTAGATTATATTGAATCTACTAGGATTTCATTTTATTTAAATATACTTGGATTTGGTTTAATTTAAGTATATATTATATTTGAGTTGGATTTAATCTAAAGCTTGCATGCACTAGATTTATTCAGATATAAATCAAGGTCCTCGGTATCAGA
This sequence comes from Iris pallida, assembly GCA_029216955.1. Lineage (NCBI taxonomy): Eukaryota > Viridiplantae > Streptophyta > Magnoliopsida > Asparagales > Iridaceae > Iris > Iris pallida. The sequence continues at coordinate 3,979,005 of JANAVB010025598.1, read as the reverse complement.
GTCGGTTTTAAACTATTCTTATGAGTATTAATTTCCATGGTTTTAGATTGGAGTTTTGAAGTTGTTTTTTTTTTCCTCCAGAAAGCCAATTTCTTTTAGAAATTATTTTAAAAACTAAAAGATGTTTTTATATCTAGGAATAAGTTCTTTCCCGTAGAAGTAATGTTGAATATTACTGAATTATCTCCCCGTAAATGATATATTTTTTTGTTTATTTTACTTACTAAGAAAGTATCCAACAATAGACAGTTTTGAATGAAATAATTTTAAGGTATCTTAGCATTACGAAAGGCATTTTTGTTTTGTTTTAGTTCTCTATTTTTCTTAAAGGAATTCTTTACTAAGTTGACTAGGATAGGACACACAATTTTGGTATTGACCGGGATCGGTATGGGTGGGTATCAAATGTATTAAAGTCGAGCCCCTGCCATGGCATTAATTATATTATTACAGTGTTACCTTGTTTGTCAAATGTCCATTTTATGGACTGAGATCCATGCATGCAACCATATACGTTTTATAGAAGAATATGGTTTGTAGATGACCATAAATTCAAATCAGTTATGGACATACCAGAACAATGGTGAGATTAGAATATTAGTTCAACACCAATTTTGGTGTACTTCAAGATTAATTTAGGATTAGTTTCTATTACCTTCAAGATTTATTTAGTAGATTTAGTCCATCATGTGATGTAAGTTGATTTAGTAGATTTTGGTGAATATTGTAAATTGATTTTGGAAGAAATTGTAAATTTACCTTCAAGATTTATTTAGTAGATTTAGTCCATCATGTGATGTAAGTTGATTTAGTAGATTTTGGTGAATATTGTAAATTGATTTTGAAGATTGTTTCTCTATCTTTTACGTTGGTACGAAACTTTAAGTGGTATCAAAACGAGTTTGATGTGCGTGCCACACCAACAACAGAAGTTCACCTCGCGACTAAGACGAGAGAAAGAAGAAAAAAATCGAAGCTTCCTAAAACATCCCAATTAATTGAACCTTCCACACAACAACATACACAAAAGCCCCAATAACCTGATTATTCCCAGGCGAGCCAAATACAACAAAAATAGTTAGTATTATAAACATGAAAATATCTAGTATTATAAACATGAAAGCTATACAAGTGGAGTAGCATCACATGATCTTTGATCATCCAAAATGTACTCCTTGTTGATCGTTTGCAATTTGCAAAACACAGTATCATTTTATGTGTAGCTTGGATCCACTTTGTATAAACATCAGTTTGCATATAAGGTATATAAAGATAGATTGATGACTAAATAAGACTAGGAGCTAGTTTCGTTCCGTCTAAAGTGGACCATTTTGGCCAAAAACACAAGTGTAATATGTTTGGTTCCCACAACTTGTTGTTTTGACTTATAAAAAATGACTGCAAATGGCAAACGCATCGAGTATATTTTTTTTTCATTCGAAATGGATCTTTCTCCATTTCAAACGGGTACCAAACTATTGTTGTTTTGGCCGAGTTGTTGAGAAAAGCCACAAATCCTCCAATCCATTTGGATGGAAACTAGTTTTCGCTTTAATTGCAAATTAATAATACATTTTTTTTTTGCCAAAGATGCAAGTAAATAAAAACAACACTAGTTTCCACTTAATTTTCGAATATATTTTTTCCAAGTTTCTACTCGCTCAACATACTCTGTTTGGCTAATGGAAAGTTTTGGAAACTTAAAAGCATAATTTATTCGGTTTCGAATAACCATAAGAAAATGACAAACAATAAGTTTCTAAGTGCAAATATTGTTTGTTTTATATAAAATAAAAACATTGTTATTAATATCCACATACAAGAACAAGAACAATAATTTATATGCAGACTTAAAAATGGGCGTTTTGTTTTTAAAAATAAATATTATTAAATAATTGAATCATAATTGCTCACAATGAGTTTTCATGATTAGTGTAAAATGAGGGCTAGTTTTAGTTTGGGGATGGGTTCGACAAATTTCTTAACCTATTTTATTTACAAGTAAATGAAAACTAGAAAGAGAATACACCACAATAATTTATTTGAATGGGCCGAGCATAGGTCGACAATGGTTTACTAATAAGAGAATCCAACCCGGCCTGCATTGTTTGTAGGTTAGGGCTAGGCCTGGGCCTAGTACGGGCCGGGTCACTAAACAACTCTACCTATAATTAGAATATTTATAGAGGATAAATGGAAGCAAAGGAAATAAGTGTTTTGAAGGGCAACACGTGAAAAATATTTCCTAGGAAATGTAGTGAGTTGTTGGGAGACTCCCCCCTAACCCTCTGTGTTCTCCATCACCAAAAGACTGTTCTCCAAAGTCCTCAGACTGTCTTTGGTATATACCCACTCTTCCTCTCATTTCTTATTTTATCACTTATGTGATCATTTATTTGGAAGCTAATGTGGTTGGTTGGTTGGTTGATATCATCTTAGTGGTATTTTCCATTCTAGTAGGTGCACAAAACTATTTTGCATTCTATTTTGGGGCAATTCTTTAAGTTGGCCAGTCCAAGTTTAAGTAACTTGTATATTGCAAAAAGCTGTAGGAGTGTGACAAAGACCATCTCTTGGTGGCAGCTAGTTTGGCTAGGAATTTGACACCAAATATTGGGTTGATGCTTACTATTAGTTAAGCGTATGTCTTTGGTGGATCTTTCTTGTGTGACATCCCTATTTGGTTTTCTTGACGTTTTCCTCCATCGGTGTCTCCATAATGATTTGCATGTCATTTTCGAAAGTCGACAAAAAATATTGCCTTTCGGATTCTCTTTAGGTTGATGATCAACTTTAGAGTCCCTATTTAGCTCCTCAGGTTGATGATCAACTTTAGAGCCCCTATTTAGCTTCTCAACGGTAACTTCTAATTTTGGGGTTGCCCGACATAGTAACTTGTGCTCATAGCACCAAAATGGTAGTTCATTAGTGAAGTCAGATAATAAGTGAACAAAGGGTCAAGTATATCATCAAAGAACAAATCATATTGATGTCAGGTATCACAAAATGAGAGGGTGATAAGTGAAAGAAGGATTAGTCTATTAAAGATAACACACATATCCAACGTATATGTTGACAATTTGATCCCTAGAGATAAGTTCAAGTCTTGTTTGGAGTTCATTAGAATTGTACAATGATGAAGACTTTACACAACCCTTGGTGAGGCATTGTGATAGGTATCATGGAGCCATAAGTACACTTTTAAATATAATTGTGATGATTTTTCGGAGTGCAAGTCAAGGTGGCTATTTGGAGTACAAATCAATGTAGAGAGTGTTAGCTTTATGTCTTATATTTAGGAAAACTAATTATGTAATGTTAAAAATCTTATATATATACGTATTAGATTTAATCTATATGTATCTTGATTTGGTATTATATTATCTAAATATGTCAAAAATATATCCGGTTGATATTTAATTTAAATCTATTTGAATTAGGGCTAATCTAAAGCTTAGATGTACTAGGTTTATTCAGGTATAAATAGAGGTGCACATTAGAGTTAAGGGCATATAAAAATATGGAAAATAAATTATAAAGTTGAAACCACACGGTTGATTGGGAGATTTAGGAGTTTTTGCTTTGTGACCCTATTCTGATAAAGTAACCTTATGCAATTTGGTTGTGGAGGCGCAAAACTAAGTGAACGGGATATAAATGTATAGAAAACGATTTAAAGTTGCAAATACAAGGTTGACTGAGAGGTTCAAGAGTTGGCTTTATAACCCTATTATTGTAAATGTAAATCAAGTTTTGCAGTTTGGTTGTGGAGGGAGATTGTTGCCGAATCAGAGTAAATCATTGTATTTGTTATTATTGTCTTTGGTATCATTACATGTTATCTTTACTTCAACACTCTTTTGCTTCTAGCTACCTTAGCTACGAATTTCAACCGAATATAGAGTTGACATCCGGTTGAATGACTTATCAGTATTTTGTGCAAGAGAGGATGCCCTCTCAAACTTGTGTGCCCCTCACTAGATTTTAAAAAACAAATACTTAGTATAGGCCTATGGAAGAAAAATATTTCGCGAGATACTAAGCAAAGTGGTTAGTTCTTGTGCTACCTTTAAACTTTTCACGTCTCACTTATGGCAACATGTCACAATATTTTTCTTCCAAATTCCTCAAACAACTGTTCCTTATCCAAGGGTCTAAATATGGCTTGGCGGTTCCATATATACTTCCTCAAACATGAATAATAATAGTATTGCGAGACTACCATAGTGCTTCAACAACGCATTGCAATGCTCTCACGACCACATCGTCATGTTGCCACATCGCACAATATTGTTGTAATGACAATGTAATTGCATGTCCCCTTTGATCAGATTTATGCCATGACTTTGGTGGAGCTTTCTTTTGCGATATTCCTTTATACCTTTATGATCGGAGGAATCTTGAATGATTTTGATGACTCTCAATCTATATAGCACAGGCACTCTCATCTAAGTAATGTCTCTCATGTAGGACATCGGCACTCTCAGACAGTCTTCAAACACGTTTTGGACGCTCATTTTTACGTCTTATCATATTTTCATTTGAAAACAGATATGAACACTCTCCAAATAAGGATACTTGTCCTTACATGTCCTCATATTTTCATTTTAAGGGTTATTTACACTGACACCATTTATGTTTTGTGTTTACTAAGCGGACCTCCCCTAGTTTAAAGATAAAAACGCTGACACCTTTAAGGGTTATTTACACTGACACCATTTATGTTTTGTGTTTACTAAGCGGACCTCCCCTAGTTTAAAGATAAAAACGCTGACACCCCCTGTCATATATATATTTTTAAAGTAGGGGTGTCAGTGTAAAATATTTTACATAAATTATAAAACATAAGAGTGGTCCGTGTATTTAACACGAAACATAAGGTGCGTCAGTGTATTTATTTTTAAACTAGGGGAGGTCTGCGTAATAAACATAAAACATAAGGGATGTCGGTGTAAATAACCCTTATTTTAAATTGGGCACAAATACTCTCCGAATAAGGACGTGTCACATTTTTTATAGTATTTTATTTGAAATAAGGATAAAAATCAAATATAAAAGGTAAAACTTGAAACATTTTGTTGTTGCATTTTAGTTCAACTACCTTTTTTTGAGGTGTCTTTTTCTTCGGCTTGGCAAATTCCAAGGGAGGATTCGAATATGCGCATGTCACACCGGGGCCCCCGTTGCTACCACTAGGCCACAACCCACGGACAACTACCTATTTTTTAAAGATGCAAATATTCAATTATCTAACACTTAATGGTTATATATATATATATATATATATATATATATATATATATATATATATACAACTACCTATTTTTTAAAGATGCAAATATTCAATTATCTAACACTTAATGGTTATATATATATATATAAAAAATAGGTAGTTGTATATATATATATATATATATATATATATATATATATATATATAACACTTAATTGAATATTTGCATCTTTAAAAAATAGGTAGTTGTATATATATATATATATATATATATATATATATATATATATATATATATATATGAGGATCATGTTCACCACTCTTATGTATCCCAAAAAAATTCATGATCACAACGGTTGGATCTTATTTAGGTCATCTAATCTTAACAGTTGATTTATTCTAACCAACAGTTAACGTTAAATGACTTAAACAGGATCCAACGGTTGTGATCATAGGGACGCAAAAATGCAGGGATCCCTATCCCTCCACACACACACATATAGTGTTTAGAAAATGTATGTTGTCGTGTCCGTATCATGTATCATGTCCTGTATCCTGTGTCGTTTCTATGCATCATAGGTCACAAGTTTTCTTCTTTTCGTCTTTGAAAACAAAAGTTTTGTTCCAAGATACGCTCGTTTAGACATTTACTTGAAAACAAAAAATATTGTCAAGAGCTTTTTTCTTCAAAATGGTGTTGGCTATTAGATGCAACTCAAGATTAGGAATGACCTGGGGAAGATTGACCAAATTGCAGGACTATTTGTCATCTAGGTGTACTCCTCTGCAGGATCGTATTCGTGTCCGTATTTGGCACGTGTCCGACATGATACTTACTTTACATATGAGGTAGCATTCCTATGGCTATGTTCCAAAGGTACTCAATACATGGATGAAAGTTACTTGACATAGTCTTGATCACGACTAACATAGGTAAGGTATGACACTAACATTTCTTTGCAGTGAATCCCTCTAGAACGTTTTGTAACTTAGTTACTTTCTAGAATATGCTTATATATATATATATATATATATATATATATATATATATATATATATATAAGACCTAATGTATAAAAGATGGAAAATAAATTATAAAGTTGAAACCACACGGTTGATTGGGAGATTTAGGAGTTTTTGCTTTGTGACCCTATTATGATAAAGTAACCTTATGCAATTTGGTTGTAGAGGTGCAAAACTAAGTTAACGGGATATAAATGTATAGAAAACGATTTAAAGTTGCAAATACAAGGTTGACTGAGAGGTTCAAGAGTTGGCTTTATGACCCTATTATTGTAAATGTAAATCAAGTTTTGCAGTTTGGTTGTGGAGGGAGGTTGTTGCCGAATCAAAGTAAATCATTGTATTTGTTATTATTGTCTGTGGTATCATTACATGTTATCTTTAGTGCAACACTCTTTTGCTTCTAGCTACCTTAGCTACGAATTTCAACCGAATATAGAGTTGACATCAGGTTGAATGAGTATTTTGTGCAAGAGAGGATGCCCTCTCAAACATGTGTGCCCCTTACTAGATTTTAAAAAACAAATACTTAGTATAGGCCTATGGAAGAAAATATTTCGCAAGATACTAAGCAAAGTGGTTAGATCTTGTGCTACCTTTAAACTTTTCACGTCTCTCTCTTACAATCACTTATGGCAACATGTCACAATATTTTTCTTCCAAATTCCTCAAACAACTGTTCCTTATCCAAGGGTCTAATGTGGCTTGGCGGTTCCATATATACTTCCTCAAACATGAATCATAATAGTATTGCGAGACTACCATAGTGCTTCAACAACACATTGCAATGCTCTCACGACCACATCGTCATGTTGCCACATCGCACAATATTGTTGTAATGACAATGTAATTGCATGTCCCCTTTGATCAGATTTATGCCATGACTTTGGTGGAGCTTTCTTGTGCGGTATTCCCTTGTACCTTTATGATCGAAGGAATCTTGAATGATTTTGATGACTCTCAATGTATGTAGCACAGGCACTCTCATCTAAGTAATGTCTCTCGTGTCGGACACCGGCACTCTCAGACAGTCTTCAAACACGTTTTGGACGCTCATTTTTACGTCTTATCATATTTTCATTTGAAAACAGATATGAACACTCTCCAAATAATGATACTTGTCCTTACCTGTCCTCATATTTTAATTTTGAGGGTTATTTACACTGACACCCTTTATGTTTTGTGTTTACTAAGCGGATCTCCCCTAGTTTAAAGATAGAAACGCTGACACCCCCGGTCCTTTATATATATTTTTAAAGTAGGGGTGTCAGTGTAAAATATTTTACATAAATTATAAAACATAAGAGTGGTCCGTGTATTTAACACAAAACATAAGGTGTATCAGTCTATTTATTTTTAAACTAGGGGAGGTCTGCGTAATAAACATAAAACATAAGGGATGTCAGTGTAAATAACCCTTATTTTAAATTGGGCACAAATACTCTCTGAATAAGGATGTGTCACATTTTTTATAGTATTTTTATTTGAAATAAGGATAAAAATCAAATATAAAAGGTAAAACTTGAAACATTTTGTTGTTGCATTTTAGTTCAACTACCTTTTTTTTAGGTGTCTTTTTCTTCGGCTTGGCAAATGCCAAGGGAGGATTCGAATCTGCGCATGTCACACCGGGGCCACCGTTGCTACCACTAGGCCACAACCCACGGACAACTAACTATTTTTTAAAGATGCAAATATTCAATTATCTAACACATAATGGTTATATATATATATATATATATATATATATATATATATATAAGGGATCATGATCACCACTCTTATGTATCCCAAAAAAAATTCATGATCACAACGGTTGGATCTTATTTAAGCCATCTAATCTTAACAGTTGATTTATTCTAACCAACAGTTAACGTTAAATGACTTAAACAGGATCCAACGGTTGTGATCATAGGGACGCAAAAATGCAGGGATCCCTATCCCTCCATACACACACACACATATAGCGTTTAGAAAATGTATGTTGTCGTGTCCGTATCATGTCCTGTATCCTGTGTCGTTTCTATGCATCATAGGTCACAAGTTTTCTTCTTTTCATCTTTGAAAACAAAAGTTTTGTTCCAAGATACGCTCGTTTAGACATTTACTTGAAAACAAAAAATATTGTCAAGAGCTTTTTTCTTCAAAATGGTGTTGGCTATTAGATGCAACTCTAGATTAGGAATGGCCTGGGGAAGATTGACTAAATTGCAGGACTATTTGTCATCTAGGTGTACTCTGTAGGATCGTATTCGTGTCCGTATTTGACACGTGTCCGACATGATACTTAGTTTACATATGAGGTAGCATTCCTATGGCTATGTTCCAAAGGTACTCAATACATGGATGAAAGTTACTTGACATAGTCTTGATCACGACTAACATAAGTAAGGTATGACACTAACATTTCTTTGCAGTGAATCCCCTCTAGAACGTTTCGTAACTTAGTTACTTTCTAGAATATGCTTATATATATATATATATATATATATATATATATATATATATATATATATATATATATATATATATATATATATATAATGTATAAAATATGTAATAGATATCAATTTATGTGTATATGACCATAACCACGCCATGTCCTTATCCTAAATTTTCTGGAAGTGTCATTCTTGAATTTGTATCGTATTCATATTTGAATCCATGTTTATGCAACCTAGTTTGTCATCATGTGAACCTTTTAGCTTCAAAAGGGGGGATACTATAAATCATTAGGTCCTAGAAGTTTGGTTTGGGATTTCGAGGAAGCCTATGTGATTTTATTAGGCACGTAGTTTTTCCTCATGAAACGATTTAGTTCTTATTATTCCTTTTCAACATCTTGTTACTTCTGCTATATATATATATATATGTTTGTGTGTTTTGAGTTACATGGCATTTTGTGTGAACCTCTGCTCCTTTTTACTGATACAGCTTCAGAATCTGTGACTTAAATGTCGAATGTCTAATGGGGAAAAGCTTAGCAAAAGATTCAATTGAGTACCACGGTACATCCATTGACAAAGAAAAGAACATAATTAGGTGCTGGATGTACCATTTTGTTGGATATTTCGACCGACCAAAGCAGGCGGGAGCTGGATTGGTTTTCTTGTAGATTGTCCCCAGGACACGGTTCTCCTAAAATCAGTTAATGCCACCCAGGCAATTGGGGATACAGATGCAATGGTATCATTGCTCAGTACCGTTATTGAAGTCATGGGGTACAGCCCCCTTGGAGTACTAAAACTAAGGGTGAAAGGATTTGTGAGTTGGTCACGGGTTCCTCCTTTTGGGCTGCAGCGATTGGTATTTTGAAAATCACAATCCCTGTGATTGGTGTTTTGCATATGATAAATGAAAGTGATGCATCTTCAATGGGCTTCTTGTATGAAGCGATGGATATGACAAAGGAGGAAATAGGGAAGAACCTAGGAGGTGAAAATGGGACACTAGAGATAAAATATGGAACAACTATCTTCATAGCCATCTCCATTCTGCTGCTTACTATCTGAATCCATTTTTATTTTACTCGAATGGCTTCTTCATCGATTCCGAGGTTACAAATGGTGCCATAGAATGCATAGTGCGGATATCAGAAAATCAGAGGCAAGCAAGAGTTGATGTCTGTGCAACTCAAATCCTATAGAGCTGCTCTTGGAGGGTTCTCAGAGGAGATGGCACTCGATCACATATCACAAGTTCCACCAGGTCAGAGAGCTAAACGGTTCCTTCTTTTTGTTTCTTTATCTTTCTGTCTGAGGTTATATCATTGAACAACTATCAAACAATCATATGAACATAATATTTTCTCCATCTAAGCTCATTTGGTTTCTGGCTGAGGTGTATCATGGAGTATATATGGAAATTGTACAGGTATAACCTATGTTATATTGTGGAGTACAATATATGGCTTGTAGATGCGCCAATCCTCCTATCAAACCATATTAAGCTTGTTGCCCTCTCTGACTTGTCTTTATAACCCAATTTCCATGTCATGTAACATTTTTTCCCATGAGCAACATAGTGACAGCATTTTCTCAATACTTCAATCAGTGTTTCTTCGACTAATTAGTCATGAAATAACCATGCTGATTCTATTTTAATGTGCTTCAAGCTGATCATAGTGAATGTACTTAATGTCTTTAGTCACTAAGCAAAGTATGCATGTAATAATATCGACGATTTTAGCAAAAGTTCATCCCATTTAATTTTTTTGAATATAATTGTCGGAAGATTCAAGAACTTCATGCAAGTTACATGCTTTTCCTTACTCTTTAAGCATCTTGAGATCTCTCTCCGACAATATAACTTTGCTTTGTGTCAAATGTTATCAGCTTTTAACATAGTTATTTTCTCATGACACCTCCCACCTTGATCAAAGAGTAAAAGGCCACATTCCAATTCTCACGACACTAAAAAGACTAGGAATGCTAGACCCATAATACTTGATCTGTTAAAGATGACAACTCTTTCCGTTTACATTGATCCTAAATAGTAGCAAAATATTCTGAAAGATCTCTTGACACTCCTAGTCCCAAACAAAACAAAGAAATATGACCAGAATAGAGGAAATTATTAATCATGCATAATTTTGACGGCACTTTTTTAATTAATTTTTATTATTATTTTGCATTCCAGTTTTAACTGCTAAGAAGAAACTAGCTTTAGGAGTGATAAAAAATGGTACCTTTACTCCAAAGTTGTGGTGACCATTAGAATGGGGTTGGTTGTGGAGCTTAAGAAACTTCATAAAAGATTTGAATTTTTTTTATGACCGGATATCCATCCACCCAACGACAACCCTATATGTTGGTGCCAAATTCCTAGTCGAGGTAGCTACGTTCATGACATAAAACATAGGCAGACACTTGTGAGGGTTAAATATTTATATTATTTCAATATGACACTGCAGATCGAATGCACATTTTGTTTAAGAGCTGGATTCAGACACCATATGTTTTGGTACAAAATCTGCTCAAAATGAGTGTTAGACGAGATTTTAACCTCGACACCAGGTTAGTCCCTGCCACTGCACTAGACTGCATCTGCGATTTGGCGTTCTGTTTTGCACTTCATTCCCCTTCACATTACAATTTTTCCCCTTCACATCACAATTTTCCTAGGCTGACTTCCATGAACACTTCCTAGGCTGACAACTATTCAGTTAGACGACACAATATGCTTGAATAGAGGAGACAGGGAAGATGAAGTTGTTTGAATGTATGATTTCATGATGAACTATTGAACAAGAAACTATTAAAACTAAGCAGAAAACATCCTCTGACCTTTCTCTCCAACTCAAAAGTTCTTATACAGGATCCACCCTGCTCTCAGCCCTCCCAATGCCCTGAAACCCTTTTAGGTAGATAATTTAATTTAATCTATCCCTAACATAAATGAGCTTATATGGATCAGCCTTGTCACATCACAAGTCGCATAACGAGGTGCAAGGTACACATGGTGCTCGATGGCAAGGCACATGGCGTGACACTTGCCTCGTTGAAGCGAGGTGCACATTTGTTGATTTAAAACTTTACAAAGTCGAATAAATCGATAACAATATCATTATCAACAATTTATTTTATAGCTAACTTAAGAGAACAAATTTAGAAAAGAATTAGAAAAATTGCAAAAAATTAAATCTCTCTTATGAGTGTTGCTGGACTTCAACAATTGTAGTTGTCCACATAGGAAGATTGGTGGTGGTGCTGACAATGAACAATTTGATCTAGTAAGTGGAAAGAGCAAAAATAATTGTAATTTAATTCAAAGAAAAACTGCAAAATGAAAGAAACCACTTAAGAAAGGTTATTAGACTTTGGTTGTAGAGTTTCATCGCTTCAGTAAAGCCGCTGCAAAAACTAAATTGAAAATATAAAATACAAAGAAAACAGAAAAATAGAAAATTGCAAATTGAGAAAATAACATGAACCCTTCAGCTAACAAGAGGTTGTCGAAAATCAAGGGAGGACGGTCAACTATGTTGCACGGACACGGGAAAGTGGTGCCGGTCTTGAAAGGTCTGCATTCTGCCCGGCCTGGATAATGTGCGGTCAAATGAGCAACGGAATGTTGCTACCCACTTGGTGGACCAAGCTTATGGTTGGGTCTACTGAAGCAGACCCTGTCTACCTATGGATAGATCTAACCTACCAGTATATCAATGATCTACTGTTTGCTCTGTTGCTTCATTACTGATTTGTGCCCCTTCTTGTACTTCTTAGGATACTCTAATGGCAACATGGCTTCACTTTCCAACTCTCTTGTGCAATGGACACGGGGCCTTGTTTTTTGCTTTATGTCCTCTTTCTAAGACAGGAATTTTCGGCATAAAGTGAACAAGCTTTGGTCTAAGGTTTTAAAATTCATTTAGTGCCAACATGTATAGTTTATTAGGATATGATTTAAGCAGACCTAATCCAAAACCATGAATAGATGGCTAAAATTTGGAAAACATTTATGGAGTCTTGGCTGTTTTATGTTCATTTTGTCTTGGAATGGGCCAAAACTGTATTGAAATTGGCCTACGTTTTGTAACTTTCCAAAATTTATTATATAGTTTTGGTCAATGTGTGTCTGATCTGATAGTGTTTGATACTCGATATGACCGGTAGCGACATTGGGGCACTTTTCCTATCAATCCACCAAGAAAATATTAAAATTAAAAAGAGAAGTACGGAAGAAAACATTGTTGACACAATGATTCGTTAGTGCTGAAGATCAACCTGCCATGTATCAAATAGTTTTCTAGTTTCTGCATTTTGTATTTTTTTTGGTTTTCCAAAGCCGGATGATCCCATGTTTATGTCATGTCTACGTATCGGACACATAAATACTCCAAAATACGTCAAAACTACTGAAGTGTCTATATCATGGTGTCCTTATCATCTCATCTCCTAGGTTGTCAACTCGCAATACGCATAATGTAGCTTTGTTTAAGTATCATATCTCGTGTAAATCTTATGATAGAATAACTCTAGGAGTTTAGGTCTATCCTTCTAAATCCATATAGAAACATGATTTTATATAACTTTCTCATAATTTTTTTTTTTGGTTTCATCTTTATACGTCTATGTAGTTCCATAATCCAGATTCTTATTACATGACTCAAATAAAAAAAAAACCGATACTACCTATCAGCCTACATGTATCATATCGGATCAGCCTACATGTATCATATCGGATCAACAAATATGTAACGAAATGAAGTATATTGTACCATATCGTATCATAAGATACGTACCGTGTATCGTAAGATCCCAAGGACATAGGTCAAGCCATATTCCTGTTCGTACAACATTGGGAGCATTTCGATGAACAAATTAAGATTTAGGTTAAAAGATGAAAAGTTGCCATTGTAGCAAGAAGGACAACAATAAAAAAAAAATATAAAGATGCCAAAGTTTCGACTTGTATTTGGGATTTCTTTGCAACAATAAGGTTGTTGGGATTTGTTGGCAACTCTGGAGGGAGATCCACCTCTCTCCCCAGGAATGTTTGGGAGAGACCTATATAGCTCTACCAAATTATAAGCTTCATGGTCATTTCCATGTTCATGTAATTTGTTATCAATGAGGACAGTGTGATCATTCTCTTGATACTTGCCTGAATTTCTTGTTCAAAATGTAATTTGCAGTGTTTTGGTGGTCCTTGCATGGATCACATTGTCCTGAATCGCAAAAGGTCGCCATCAGATTCTTGAACCAAGTTTGTAGTTGTAACTTGAGGCATAAGCTCAGGACGTGCGTCTCTGAACAGTTGCATGCTAAAGCACAGAATTCTATCGAGCAACAGAGGTTCACAAATATGGAGTTTGTCCGCAATAATCTCTGTTTGTGGCAGCCTCCATCCAACAGGGGCCGAAGGGATGATGTCAGCTTAGTAGACTTCAGCGCTGTAAATGACTGGATAGTGGAAGATATGTAATTTCACTGTAAATTCCTGTGTAGAAGGTGGTTCAGTTCCAAAAGTGGATGCATGTATCAGAAGCAAAAATATGACAATATGTGGAAAACAATAGTGTGGTGCTTTGTATTGGGCAAGTTTCTTTATGTAAATAGCTTATGGGCACTTTTATTTATACAGACTACAAATCTGACTACCATGAGAAGATCTATCTGTAATTTTGCACCATTTGAATTTCTGGATATGAAATCGTTGGAGGAGTGGTCTGGCAATTGTTTGCCATTTAAGTTAATTGGTAACAACTTGGACACCTCACAGACTTGCAGAGAGTCGGGGTTTTGGTTTCCTTTTGTATTTGTTTGTTTTGCTTTTTTTTCTTTTTCTTTTTCCATTCATTATTTGCTCTGTATACTTTCATTTCATTTTTCTCTTGAGATGAAAGCTGATGACATGGCATTGGAATACTTGGCTGAAGATATAGACATTGTGATTCTGATGTTAGGTTTGATGTTAAGTAAGGTTTTTGTTGTAGTTATTACCATTGTTATTATTATTTAGCAGTGTCATGGACTCGCTTGATTTTGTCTACACTACATGACAAGAAATGAGAAGAGAAAAGTGGACATTTGAAGAGTGGACACTCAAAGTATTGGACAGTTGAAACTTGTACGATATGTAGAGAACTTACGATTTTTTGTGGTGATGAGTAAACAAGACTAGTGTACCCTATTTATAGATTCAGGGGCCTTACAAATGTTTCCATGACTGTGCCACTTGCTTAACATCTAACGGTTGGAAGCTTCTACGCGTAAGATATTTACAAGGTTTCTTAATAAAATATTTACATGATAAGAATAGTATAGAACTTCTAAAAATATAGGAAAGTCTCATGAGATTTCAAGAGCACTCCACCACATTCGGAAAGAAAAACTCTTGCCTTCCAGCTTAACCCGGTCTGGAGAGGGTTATTCTGAGCATTCTCGATGGAGCAAAAAATTATATGCGTGACATTCTCCTCCACTTGTGTTGACACCGTCGTCGTATGTCCGTTAAGAAGCTCCTGGATATTGTCCTCAAACTGATGCAAAGTATTAGCACGCAACCAGGTGGACTCCCCATGTGACATTCCCGTCCATTAGGTGGACTCCCCATGTGACATTCCCTTCCATTTAATAAGGTAGTATACATACGGTAAAATGTCTCGTTGGCGGATGGTGCATTCCCTTCCGTTTGATGGTCATCCAAGCTTGTATGATAAGGCCTGAGGCAACTCGCATGAAAGACGTGATTGATCTTCAGTTTGGTATGGAGTTCGAGTTTGTATAGAACTTTGCCCACCTTCTTAAATGTAATGTCCCGTCCCGCTCAGTTCAACCGGAGGAATCAAAATATTTAGCATTCATTATTTGCTCTTTATACTCTCATTTCATTTTTCTCTTGAGATGAAAGCTGATGACATGGCATTGGAATACTTAGCTGAAGATATAGGCATTGTGATTCTGATGTTAGGTTTGATGTTAATTAAGGTTTTTGTTGTAGTTATTATCATTGTTATTATTATTTAGCATACTGTCGTGGACTCGCGTGATTTTGTCTACACTACCTGTGTGTGTTCCTCTTGATGTTTCATGAACAAAATGACGAGAGATGAGAAGAGAAGAGTGGACATTTGAAGAGTGGACGCGTATTGGACACTTGAAGAACTTTTATGATATAAAGAGTACTTACAATTTTTTGTGGTGAGGAGTAAATGAGACTCATACCCTATTTATAGATTCAAGGGCCTTACAAATGTGACCATGACTCTGCCACTTGCTTAACATCTAACGGTTGGAAGCTTTTATGCCTAAGATATTTATAAGGTTTCTTAATAAAATATTTACATGATAAGAAGAGTATAGAACTTCTAAAAATATAGGAAAGTCTCATCAAATTTAAGAGCACTCCACACGTACATTCCAAAAAACTCTAGAGCCTTCCAACTTAACCCGATCTGGAGAGGGTTAATCTGAGCATTCTCGGTGGAGCAAAAAATTCTATGCGTGACATTCTCCACCTATTGTGTTGACACCCTCGTCGTACGTCCGTTATTGTCCTCAAACTGATGCAAAGTGTTAGCACGCTATCAGGTGGACTCCCCATGTGACATTTCCTTCCATTTGATAATTAAGGAAATGTTAGCACGCTACTGGAATCCCGCAAGAAAAGAAATACTCATCACATCTTAGGCAGTTCTTGTATGCATAATTCTCATAACTAATTAATTAGTTAAAATTTACCACATCTCCTGGATTCTTCTTCTTTTATTCCAGAGAATGGTTAAAGGGAAGAAAGAGATGCGAGGACATAATTCTAACCTTGCAACTTTCGAGCGGTCTTTATTATCATTTTAGAATTTTTCCATCACTCAATTAAATCTTAATCACACTAATTTCAAATCTCATCCATCATTGAAATTAATCATATGTTTATCTAAATATAGAAATTTCCTTCTACTTGTATTTACTGCATCCATCCTTCAAATCTCGCAGTGTTGGCCATCTTTCTTTTAAATGTGGCACTTTATGGTCTTGTTATAAGTGCGTAGGAATAGGTAAACTCAGTAGAAAGTTGGCATTGGAAATACCAATCCAAAGATACCCAAAGGACCCATTGTTTGATACTGTGAGTCAGACTAGTATCTTCAACCAAAATCTTCTTACCGGTATATCAGTGGTATACTGGAAAAATCAGTTTTCAAACAAAACCTTAGCATGGGCCTAAAACCATCAGACAGGTATACCGCAACTTACCGTCTAGGCAGATTTTTGGTGCATTAAATGCATCCAACGACTAGAAAACTAGTCGTTACTGTACAAGGCGATACACCAGTGGTATACCGCGTGCACAACTATTAGTGCATTAATTGTCACCCTTTTGATGGACACTATTTGTTAGTTTTTGTAACAACTATTAGTGCATTAGTTGTCACCCTTTAGCCATAAAGTTTTTCAAACACCAAAAACCCAAATCTCGAATACACCTAGCCTTCATTGCCAACTTCCATTGTGCTAGAGTGTAATGAGTTGTAACTTCGACCTTCACGTGTATAAAAGACTTATGTTTGAAGTAGTTGTGCTGTCACGCCCCAGTACCGAAATTCGGAGACGGACTAGGCCAGCTACTCCATATGAGGTACGTAACGTCATACGGCGATCGTGGCTGTCGAGAGACTAGGGGGTACGTGCTACAATCAAGTCTCCTATGGTCCCACAGAGTTCTATGTCTCAATCAATCAAATCACATCAGCAATTAAATGAACATTAAAGATAAAGCAGTAAGGCGTCCCCGACGCTTCATCAAAATGGTCATGAGAGACTAGCTTTATAATTTAGCTATCTCAGAGAGTCAGGAGTACAAAATTATACACAGCTGCAGTCTGTTTATTTACAAGTCTGTACTGACACAAAATATCAAGTAATCCGGCTAACAGGTGCCGGTGGCTAAACGCCGCAAAAGTATAAGCAGGAGTGGTGGAGAAGAAATCCACTCGAGTCCCCGAACCGCCATGCTCCTAGTATGCACCATGGATGTCAGGGAGGAAGATCGTGTCCTCAGGCTCTGCTACGGGATCTGGCCAAACAAAAACCAGCGGGGTCAGCCCCGAATAGCAAGTACCGCCAAAGGGGCACAAGAGTTAAGATTAAAAACCCAGTTAATAGAATGATTGATAATAGTAATACTTATGCTACTATTATAGGGTAGCGCAACATCCTCGAACCCATGGCACCCTTACAACCAAACAAGGACAAAAGGTGCCGCATGGAGTCGGGACGTGTCGTACTCTATAACGTTTACATAAGTTAAAAGTTATAGACAATAAAATCTCCTGATCGTGACTTCGGTCGATAGCCTATCGCAGCACAATAACCAACCCAACAATCAAACAAGAATATGGGTTGGATCATGCACCATGATAGACCATGTTCCTCAGTCATTCACAGAAGTAGCACTTCACAACCAGAATATGTCTTCCGTTCATAACTTCGGTCCACAGCCTATCATAGTACGATAACCAACCCAATAATCAAACAAGAATATGGGTTGGATCACGTACCATGACAGTCCGCTTCCCTCAGTTATTCACGGAAGGTAATAGGATACAAGCAAGTCGTTTTCACGGCCAATCAAGTCTACGAGTTTCTAGTGGGACGAGGTTATCCTCGCGTCATGTTATTAGAAAATCTTCAGATCGTATCTTTCCAGCAAGGCTAGCCAACCCAGGGGTTCGCGTAAACAGGTATGATTGAGCACAGGTCCCTCGTAAGGCCACCTTGCTAAAATATATAATATATAGCAGGAATTAATCGGATACAGTCATCCACTCGTTGTAGATGACACAGTATCCGTGGAGACCAGCCGGCGCATCAAGACAGTATCTCAAGGCGGCTGGTGTAACACGATCTCGGGATTTTGCCCTCCCCATGCATCTAGTATATTTAGTTGCCTAGTTTAACCCTAGGTGAAATCTTGGACTCACATGCTGTGGCCTGCATGATTATCCTCCTAAAGTCGTACTTTAGTACGAGTACCCCAAAGAGGATCCATGTCAATCAGTATGTCAACATGTTCTACCCTCCTTAGTGTAATGCATCATTGCAAATACGCCACGTGGAGTTACGAGTCATTTGTCGAGCATGAACAAGAACTGGGACATTCAGGTACATGTATCAGGAAGGAACACTTTGTTCTCCGGGGTCACATTAGTGCTCATATCATGCTCGGGACAAAAGGCGTAAGGATATAAAATGGACATATAATATCTAATAAAATATCAAAAGCGTACGCACAAAAGCACGCACGCTCAAGGGGTAAAAGTCACGCAGGCTCACTCAAGGCAGCGTGCGTGAAAAGTCACGCAGGCTCAAGGGGAGAGCTGCGTGAAAAGTCACGCAGGCTCAAGGGAAGAGCTGCGTGAAAAGTCACGCAAGCTCAAGGAGAGAGCTGCGTGAAAAGTCACGCAGGCTCAAGGAGAGAGCTGCGTGAAAAGTCACGCAGGCTCAAGGAGAGGGCTGCGTGAAAAGTCACGCAAGCTCAAGGAGAGACACGCTTCCAACATGAAGCGTGCTCAAACAGGAGCGCACTGTTCACTGTCTTCTCCAAACAGCAAGAACACCATGGCTGAACCCAAACTTCAAAGCATCATAACTTGGCCATCCGAACTCCAAATCCAGATTTCCAAAGTTCCAACTTGGGTGAAACTGAATGCTCTTCCACATGGAAGCATCAAAAACCCATAAAATCCAACTAAAGTAGATCAAACCATGCAAAATCCGAAAATAATTAAAACCTAGATCTACAAAAATCAAAGCTTCAAAATAGAAATTTCCAAGTTCTAAACTAGTATAGATTGAGGAGAAGAACATGTTTTGGCAAATAGTTTTGTAAGAAATCATTGACAAAATTATTGATCCATCTCTTGAGCAAGTTGGTACTTGCCTTGGTTGGTGGAGGAAGTAAATGAGAGGAAGTAAATGAGAGGAGAGAGAATGAGATGAGTTATATATATAAAGATCTTAGACCCATGGGTTCATGATGAACCAAAGGGTTCATGATGAACCATTGGTGAACCAAGAATGGGTTACCCAAATGAGCCAAAACTGTAGGCCCAAATGCAGAAAATAAATTAGGAAATAATATTTTGTCGAATATTTTTGGGAAATGCATGAAGAAATACTGCATAATAAATATAGTATAAATACAAGGTAAATACAATTTATCGGTTTACGTATTAAAATACGTATTCCAGGATCGGGGAGTGACATGTGCTCTTTGGATCAAAGCTCAAGTGTAAGATGTTGACAAGTCTTTGGATCAAAGCTCGTGTTGTATGCTATTCATTCAATAGTGGATTAAAGTGGGAGAGAATTTCGAGGCTGTATTGTCTTCTGAAGGAGATCGGCATACATCGAGCGTTTCATCTCTTGCACTTATTAAAATGCTCTATGTATCATTATTTGTCTCATTTTTTATAAAATCCTATTCAGCCCCCTTCCGGTGTTACCTACAAAACATCTATTTGTTTTCGACCACCTCCTCGTCTAGCTCACTTCCTGGCTGACCCTCTGGTTGGAGAAGATGAAGCTCTGCCACACCCCTAGCTTCAAACGTTGCCAAAAAAAACCTAGTAAGGAAATTCTATACCTAAACCTCTTCTTTCTTATTATTTGCAAAAGCAAAAGCACATATATATACTAGTTACTTTCATATGCGTTGCACGTTAAAAAAAGAAAATTAAAAAAATTAAAAATTAAAAATTAAAATTATGTTAGAATATTTTTAATATAATTTGAATATATTTAGTTATGACTTATTATAAATATATTTTTAAACTTTTTGTTATGTGTTTAGTTAGATAATATCATTTAGTTAGTTTTAATATAATTTGATTGAAATATAAAAATTTAAATTACGTTAGAATATTTTAAATATAATTTGGATATATTTCAGTTATAATTTTTATAAATATATTTTTGAACTTTTGGACATGTGTTTAGTTTGATAATACCATTTAGTTAGTTTAAATATAACTTAAATTCTAAAATATTTTAGTATTTACACATATTCATACAGTTAGGAAGATTTTAGGTTTTAATTTTATTTTAAACTACGTGAAAAAATAACTATGGTTACGGGACTTTATTTTTTAATTTTCAGAACCAAATGGTTGATGAAATACACACGACTTAAACGGCTTAATTTGGAGCCGTTTTGAAGCCCCCATATATATATATATATATATATATATATATATATATATATATATATTTATTTATTTATTATTTATTTTATTTTTTTCCCCATATATATATAAAAATAAATAAATAAATAAATAAATATATATATATATATATATATATATATATATATATATATATATATATATATATATCTATATATATATATATATCTATATATATATATTTATTTATTTATTTTTATTTTTTTCCCCATATATATATATATATATATATATATATATATATATATATATATATATATATATATATATATATATATATATATATATATATATTAAAGATTAAATAAAATTTTAACTTATAAATATAGCTTAATAAATAATAAGTAGGTAGTTTAAATTATGGGATAAACATATAACCTAACTAAATAAATAGTAATAGTAAGTAAGTGGTATAATTATACTATAAATATAAACATACAAACTAAGTTAATAAACAAAGATATTAAATAGTAACAATAAGGACTTATAGCAGTATATATCGCTTAATTAAATGGTAAATAGATGGTTTAGAAACTATAGTAACAAATAGATTAATTCATAATAGGAAATATATAGCGAGAACTCATAAGTATAACCTAATTTGATATTTCTAAGAAGTAATACTATAGTCTTGTTAAAAAAATTGATTATCTAGGCTTGAGCAAAAGTGGAAAACCGGAGCCTCAGTAAAGTTGGACGAAATACCAAGAAAATCTACAAATGATATTTAAACGGGCTGACATAGCTCAGCACTAGTTTAGTATGCCCAAGTCCAGGCGTAGCCCAAATGTCTATAGAGGATAAATAGAAACAAAACATGTAGAACAACATGAAAAAATATTTCTTGGGAATGTAAGCCCCCCCTACCCACCCCCCCTACCCCCGTCTCAAACCTTAAATGGCCAGATGGCCAGGCTCCTTGGCCAGCCGACTTTGAGTCGGTTTAGCCAAGCTAAATTGGAAAGGGGGTGAGTCAGCGGCCTGCCTCGCTGACAGCTGGGCCCACCCCACTTGTTCTGAGAAGATGACTAGTGGGCCGGCTTGCTGACGCGGGCGCTGACTGGATAATTAATATCCAAAATTTGATTTTAAAAATCAATTCTAATACAAATAAATCCAAATAATATATAAAAAAATCCAGAAAATATTTATAACGAACTAGAACTTAAATAAAATACCTTGTCACAAAATAGCTTATGATGGCCCTATAGTAAATCATGAAAGTCATTGAAAAATATAAATCTTCATAAAATAAATAGTTAAAAATATCTAAAAATGTCTAAAAATTATAGTAAATATAATATAGCTATAGAATGCTTATATAACCTATCTAGAGGTCATATAACCATAAGATTGTCCTAAATCACCTATGGGCTTAGTCACGACTCCTATGATCATAGAAAGTTAATCGTAATCTTATCAAATAAAATTGAAAAAAAATTCCTGCAGACCATGCTTCCACTTCTTTTATTTTATATATATTTTTGTTAATTATTCTGTTATACCTGTGGACACGTAGTATTCACGTTGCATTTCATGCTATGAGTGTTTAATATCCGATTTATCAGCACATGGAGTATATTATAGAATTGTTTATATAGTCATATACATATCATTGTAGTACTTGCTTTGGATTTGTGAATAGTACTTGCATGGTTGATTATGGTTTCTCATTTATCGGTCGTACTTGAGTTGACTTGACATGTGTGGTATACTTCATTGTATGGGAAGAATAATTTTTGGATATCTAACTACCATTCCTCTCGAACATAAGCTCGCTAATGAATGGTAGATAGGTACTATGGACCACAAACTCAATAGTAAGGAACATTATAGATAGTTGTTATAGGTCATAGGCTCGCTATTGAGACATGGTACTAAATAATGGAGGCTTGCTACTGAGTTACTACTTGTGTGACCTTACTTGGTAATCATGCGTCTAATTATTATTCTCAAATGCATTTTGTGTAGGTTGGTTAGGAGTACGTATCATCCATTATCTGTTATATTTTGGCATATTACTACTATATTCATTTGGCATGCATATTATGTACGTATTTTGCTACTATAAAAGCACAAAAAAAGTTACGAATATTAGATCATTTGCAGGAGTTGAGTCGCATGAATGACCCTTCGCGTGAAGCAGAGAGTACCATGACAAAGTAATATGTCCTGCCGGAACGTCCTTCTAGCAAAGTGACTCCCCTGCCAGAAAATGCTTTTTGGCGAAATCTACCCTTCACAAAATAGTTAACATCGTATTTAATGTGTGTTTGTGCAACCCGATGAGACAGAAGACAGAGAATCTTGCAGATTTTAAACATGTAGTTATTCAGTGTCAAATCATTGTTGTTCAACATGTATAATGGTCAGTGGCATAACGGCCACATGAAGCTGTCCAGCGAGCCGTGCTTCATGCAACTCTACTTCTGCAGACCATGCTTCCTACAGTCTCTATCTCATACAATCCCCACTTCCTAAAGACTAGTAGAAACTTTTTGGTTTCCAATTAAAGATCTTGTTGTTTATTTGCTAGTAAAATATAAGTAGAAACTTGTCATGAATGATGATATGTGATAATTAAAAAAAAAAAAAATAACATAGAAGGTAAAAAGTGTATGTTTGATTTTGAAAAAAAAAAGTAATAAATAATTGGGTCATAATTATTCCATTTGAATTTCTATCCATTTAGATGGAAACTAGTTTCCACTTTAATGCGGGGTGCGGGGTGCTACAAGTACTTTCTTTTGCCAAACATTAAGTAAATAGAAACCAACACTATTTTTCATTAATTTTCATTTTTTTGCATCTTTTCATTCACTAAACAAACCTTGTTTGGCAAATAGAAACTTTTGGAAACTTAAAAGCATAATTTCTTTTGTTTCGAGTATCCATAGAAAAATTACAAAAAAAATGAGCTTCTAATTACAAATATTTTATATTCTAAAAAAATACATTGTTATTAATAAATAACAAGAAAAATAATATATATGTAGGTTTACAAATGGGTGTATTATTTTAAAAAAATAAATATTATTAAATAATTGAACCATAATTGCTCACTACGAGTTTTTATGATTTGGATGGAAAGTAAAATGAGAGCTAGTTCTTACATTGGTGATGGGATCAACAAATTTTTTTGCTAAACAAGCAAGTAAAAGAAAATCAGCAAGAAAAATCTACAAATAATGGTATTTGAACGGGCGGGCATGCCTATGGGTTGTGGCCTAGTGGTAGGGGGTACCAGCACGGAAGACGCATGTTCGAATTTCCCTTGACGATTGCTGGGTCGGAGAAAAGGATACCTAAAAAAAAGAAAAAAAAAAAGGACGGACATAGCTCATCACTGGTTTAGTAGGCCCAAGTCCAGCCCTAGTCCAATATATCTACACAGGATAAATAGAAAAAAAATGTAGGGCAACACATGGAATTTTCTTTCCTTGGGAATGTAGTGATTTGTTGGAAACACCGCCGCCCCCCACCCCCACCCCACCCCCACCCCCCCCACACGCCACCCATAACCTAACCCTCTCCATGTTCTCCGTCACCAGAAGACTGTTCTCGTAAGTGCTCAGATCAGATCATGCCGTTAGGTATATCCCACTATTCCTCCTTTCCATCTCTTATTTTATCATTTCTGTAATCGTTTATTTGCAAGAAAATGTGGTTGGTTGGTATCATCTTATGGTATTTTCCTTTCCAATCGGTGCACAAAAATATTTGCATTCCATTTTTGGGTGCTTCTTTAAGCAACTCGTATCCTGCAAAAAGTGGAAGGAGCGTGAGAGGGAGAGACCCTCTCTTGGTCCAAACAATGGGGTTGCGGCTTACGATCGGTTAAACGTATGGTCAGTTCTTCGGTGGAGCGCTTTCTTGTGCAACGTTCCCTATTGGGTTCTAATGGGAGAGGGCTTGGATGATGTTGACGTTTTCCTCCCCAATCGGTGGTCATAATGATTTGCATGTCATTTTCGGAAAACGAAATTACTCTTTAGGTTGATTGTCAACCTTGGAGCCCCTATTTAGATTCTCAATGGTAACTTCTAATTTTGGGGTTGCCCGACACTAGTAACCTGTGCGCATACCACCAAAATGGTAGTTCTACAATTAATTATTTTTATAGGAAAATACAAGAAAATTCATTTTTTTTGAAGGGTATATATGAAAAAATATTTCGTCTTTGGTTGCATGCACATGCAACACGCTGGCTCCGTGATACTGAACAGGAGGAATGTAGTCTTCGTGGGAGAGTTGACGTTGAAGATACATAAAATATATGGTCACATGATGCCTCTTTTTTGTCATCTTCTTTTACTCTATTTTCTATCACGAGAAGAGTCTATCCTTCAAACTCCTCATACCAGTTTCATAGGTATACCCATGCTACATCTATTCTTAATTTATATCTAATATAATGATTTACTTGGAAGAAAATGTGGTTGATGGTAGGTATCATGGTGTTTTTCTCTCCTTTTTTGGTCTACAAATATGTTTTGCATGTCATTTATTTGGTGACCGTTTATGTTGATAACGACCTTTGCAACCACTATTTGTTTCCATGCGGCCACAACTTCCTATTTTGATGTTTGTCCAAAATTAATATGTTATTGTACGACTTATTTATGTTAATAGCGACTTTTGCAACCATTATTGTTTCCATGCGGTCGCAACCTCCAATTTTTGGTGTTTGCCCAAAATTAGTAAGTTGTTGTATGACTCAAAAAATGGTAGATCTACCTACTAGCTAACTGGCCATATAGTTTTCTTCGTGACAATACCCTATATTTGTCTTGTCTGTCCTTTTGTGGAATTTTCTTGTTCTCCGTACCCGAG
This sequence comes from Iris pallida, assembly GCA_029216955.1. Lineage (NCBI taxonomy): Eukaryota > Viridiplantae > Streptophyta > Magnoliopsida > Asparagales > Iridaceae > Iris > Iris pallida. The sequence goes on along the minus strand of JANAVB010025598.1, from coordinate 3,953,230 downwards.
GCGGTTTAGATGGGAGAAGTCTTTGATAAAGATGATATTTTCTTTTTCGATCGGTGTCCAAAATTATCTCAAGAAGAAAATATCGGGTTTGGATCACTCCTTAGATCGACGATCAACTTTGGGACCCCTGTTTGGCTCCTTTGGTCTAGCTTCTAATTTTGGGGTTGTCCAAAATTAGTAACCTGTTGCACGACCAAAATGGTAGACCTACTCTAACTCGTGGCCTTCTATGTTTTTGTGTGACAAGACCCCTCTGTTTGGTTTATGTTGTCTTTAGGAAACCAATTATATAGTTTCAAAAA
>JANAVB010025598.1:3907202-3912099 GCA_029216955.1 Iris pallida | reverse complement strand
GTGGCGGGAGGGAGGGAAAAGGATGGGTGGAGGCCGCCGCTGGGAAGGAAGAGCCCGACGAAAGGGGGCCGGTCCGGCACCATAGCCCACCCGGCCGCAAGAGTGCAGGCGGGGCAAAGACGAGCAAGGGGGGAGACTCGACAGGCGGAGCCCCGGACCCTTGCTCTTTCCCATTATATATATATATATATATATATATATTATATATATATATATATATATTATATATATATATATATAATTATATATATATATATATATATATATATATCACATTTATCTTACCAAAATAATATAACCAAAATAATAGTATTAAATAATAACCTCAATAACAAATAATAATAACGAAATTAAATAAACCAATAGTGGGGTATAACCATTTAAATCATTAAAATAATAAATAAAATATTTCAACATTGTCGGGAAGGGGAGCTACAAATCTACTCACCTTAAAATTAATTTGTCCTCGAAATTCTAACTCATAATCATGCCTAAAATTCAAATTAAAATAAAAAATAAATCCACCATTACCACAATCTTCTCAATTTTTATTCTCAGAGTTATTTATACCTCCTCCTAGCCATTTCGTAATTACGAATCCTCGAGGACTTCTACCCACCTTTGGTCATACTACTCCTCACAACAAATCTATAATCTTCTAACTAGTTGCTAACAATTCTACCAACAGATATCTACTGTATATGGCATCTATAACCCTCTCCTATCTATTAAGCAACCCAAAATTTTAACAAGCAACAAATTTACACAAATAGCTAAGAAATATTGATAAGCTCTAGTAAGCATGACTATTCGTCGCTCCGAAGTAGGAAGGACAGGAAGATAAGGCAAAATAATCGGGAGCAACTGTGAAGTTTCAAGAGCAGTGGAGAGTATCCAATGTTACAGATAGAAAGTGAGTTTATGAACTACTGCTTATTTGATAGATTGGGCTACTTTTGTCTAGTCACTTGCTAACTCATGAATACTTATTTCTTAGAGGGGCTTGCAATCTGTGCGATACCAAATTCTGTTCTCGAAGTTCTAAACAACATTTCAAAATGGGACTGAATTTGAGAAATCAAGATTGTGATCTTTTTGATCGTGGTTATTTAAACACACGGGCAAAGAATATAAATGCAATAAAGATCGTATCTCGACTTCCAGGTAGATGGAATAATGGTTACGAATGACTTTACATTCTAAGAGGTGAGGCTACATAATAGGTATAGGGACATATTTCAAATAGTTCAGTTTTATAGTCCAAATATGGTGGTATGCATGGATGGGTTCTACTGGGTCTTAATGCGTTCTCTATTTGGACATCAGTCGTTGGTTGGATGAACATTGGCTTTCAATCTATATGGATTGGACAAGATCCCAAGATAAAACTGTCTAATAGGTTAGGGTAACTGGAATAGGATTCCTTCCAAGTGGTTGAGCTAGTTGCTAGTCGGGTTGGTTAGCCAGGTCCATAAGCCTGAAATGTGCCTTCAGTGACTTTTGTGTTTAAGTAGCACAAGAGCCTCTATCGAGTGGCACACTAGTGGCATATGCATAGTGGGCTTCTAGTAGGTCACAACCATATATTGGGGTTGCAGGAATTGGGTCGAAGTTAAGGCTCTAGTGGGAGTCGGGAAGTATACCGGTATTATGGTAAGGGTTATAGCTAGTCTTTTTAACCTGAAAGTCGTAGCACAAAATAGAGTACAAGGGGACGGGTATGAGTGGGACATGATATACCTAGATGAAGGTGGACTGTCTAGATTTTGCATATAAAATTTGTTGGAAGGTAATTGCTGGTCTCGTGCTCCGAATATAAATGACACGGCCGGGGACACAAAATGATATAAATGGAAAGGGGAGTCCATAGGGGCACTAATTATCATCTCAAAGGAAAATTATTCTAATCAATCAATAATTCTTGTATATTCCAAATTTTAGAGGCTTTCAGTACCCTCACTTTAGAAATTAGGACATGGTTTTAGGAATGATGAGGTTGAAAGGATTTCAAAGCTCGGATATTGTACATCAACTCTTGTTAATAAAGAATAAGGCACGACGTACGAAATATGGTAGATTAAGTCGAGTCAGGGATCGTTCCTCAATAAATGTAAACGAGTGTGTACAATGGCACACGGTCGATAAAATAGAACGATCTACTCGTCCATAGTATACATGAGTTGTTGACGGGGTAACCAACTCTAAGGCACATCATATGAAAAGATTTCTAACAACTGAGTCATGAATTTCTATTGGGGTCAAACCTGTCAGACTATTTGTCACAAGGGGTTCTAGTTAAAGCAAGCTTCGATAAATAATTAGAGGCTCACAACATTTGGTCTCTGGAGAGTAGGTAGTCTCCTAGGTTGGCATTTGATCAAGGGAAAGGGTCCTAATCCTTCTCGGATTCCAATGACCAGGAGGTTAAGATAGGAGGTGTAGTATCGAATGGAGGACGAGTAACTCAAGGCAAGGTTCCAGTCACAGGGCTGGCCGATGGTAGCCACACTTGCGTATACCACTATCATAGCCATAGGAAATACCCTGTATCTATCTACCAATTACGAGCTTTCGTCTTTCTAAATCAGTGAAGGACGAAACAATAAAGGGTTCAAGGAAGATGTCACTGAATACAATTACATGATTCAAAGGCGAATGTATAATTCAAGAGGGAGGGTCAATGCAGCCGCGGATGAGATCCTAGAGACATTTACATCTCAATCCACGTAGGTTAATCAGAGAGAGAGAGAGAGAGTGAACCAAGTGCACTAAGGTTGATCAGACCGTAGTACATCGATTCTGATTAGACAATATGTTAGCGAGCGTCCCCAATAAACATATGTCTTGAATCAAGCTCGATAAAAGAGTAGCTTGAAAAAACTTGGCTGTAATAGCAACATTGGTCAAGAGAGTCAGAATATAAATATGCGAGATTTTTGAAAGGAGGAATAAGTAGTTTGAGTTTTTTAGGAAAATCAAAACCTTACCTGGTGTTATTGTTTATACAGTCAATCCTACTATCTTCTATTCATAAGGCCTTGGTCTACTAATGGGTTATGGACTTCTGAATTCTATACTCCAGGTAAACCTATTAGTGTCAGTCATTTACTCGTCAGTGGATCACAAGGACTACGAATTGCTAAGTTAAGAGACATGCTACCCTACTTATAGAACTTTCACTAGTATTGGCTTTGAATCTTATGGGACACACCGGGCATTTTTATTCCCTATAGTATCATAAACTTATAATCAGGCCTGAAGTTATTTCACGAGAATTATGCCCCCGTATGCTCTGGTTGCGGCAAACCCTTGGTTTCGTGATTCAAATGTGATAGGCTATTAGACACTCTACCTATTATTGACACAAGGGTATCTAAGATCTAAAGAAATCAACGAGAACATAGTTTCTGCAATGTTCCATAGACTATGATTCTTTGAAATAATTTTAATTATATGGGTTGTGCCATGCCAGTGCGCTGCTGGCTGCAGTGAACCCACACTCTCGCTCTCAGATAAAAGGCGACAGTGCGCTGCTGTCTAGTCATCGCAGTCGTGTAATTACTCTAACTATATTCTTAAGGGCTTCATGGAGCTGCTAGAGTTTAAACTAATTGGCTATGATAGAAAGTGTAACATCTGCCTATAAGTATCAATCCTTAAAGCAGAAGACTGGTCGGAAGGAAATATCTGAAGACAAGTGAAGAAAAAACATCCTAATCTTTATCTCATACATATTTCAAATGGCTGAGGGAGAACTTTAAATCAAATCTAACTCGAGATTCGTACACGAATAACAGAATCAGAAATTATAAACTAACTCCTTACAGCAAAAGAGAATTTAAATAGACAATTCTATCTTATGATAAGATTTATATCTAATAAAGCAAAAGAAAATTAAACAGTTCACCAAATTTAAAGCCTTAATTCTAGTCAAGCCTAACATACCAAGCGAATAGTATATCCACATTGGATCATATCATTATATCAAGAGCAATAGTGTATCTATGGAGATCTGGCAACTATCTGAATTAATAATTCTAAATAGCATGGCCTATCTAACAACCTTAACTACCCAACGGTCGATTTAAACAAGGGACTCCTAGTCCTAGTCATTCTCTAAATTATTTTAATCCTAATTGTGAATGAGCATTTCTTGGGTGCAGGCTCGCAATGGTATGACTAACTTAAGTACCATCATGAGCATTTCTTGTCACGACCCGCACCCGCTTCTTTGGATACGAGACGTGTCCAAGCCAGCCAACGCCGCAGAGTCGACGGTAGAACGCTGTCAAGCCCGCAAGAAATAAATGCTCAAAATAAATATTTACTGCTCATTCACATTTTTAGATTTATTACAACATTTACATTTATACTTAAAGATAATACAAAGTCTCACAATTTAATGAAAATGATACAACTGCTATCTATTTCTAAGTTGACTTCAACATACCCAAGCCTTTCCAATGCTAAGAGTGATCGTGGCTAAACCTGAAAAATGTTGGTTTCCAGTCAGGAATGGAACAAGTACACAAACCGACGGTAATGCAAAAAACACAATAGAATTAACAAGACATAAAAATAACATATGAGATATAAAAAAAATAGAAAGAACTGATGACATGGCACGGTGGAGAAGTAAAAGGAAAAATAAAAGACACCTACCTATATGGTGTGAAATATCATTTTCAACATGTGAACGGCTAGGGGGTAAATCCGGCACACTGCACGTGTCGTGTGCAGCTGCTATCATGCAAGAATAGACATTTTGGAGATATTTCTGGGTAGGTCCACATGTTTACTAAGATATTTCCCCTCCCGACTACTCCGTGTGACGAGCGTGTCAACAAGCAGCAAGATATATGTATAGACATAAAATGAAAAAGACTACTATCAATCG